>CAJHQQ010001966.1:0-76807 GCA_905132885.1 Moricandia moricandioides
GTAAGATTACATACTCGGTTCACTTTAAATCATTACAAACTCGATTCACTTTAAATCATTTGGTTTTTCTACTGTAAACCCAATTTTTTTTTATGATTTCTAATTATCATTTGAAATCATATTATAAAGTGTGATGTATAATCTAAACATATACAATTTAGTGTTTATTGTTTAGGCTGACGTTACTATATAAGTTTGGATATCAAATTTCGGTTATATCTATTTCAATTGGCTCTCCAACTCTGAAATATCTAGATTATAATTAGTGTCTTATATTAACAATTAAACGATAGGGTTTACGTTTTAGTATTATCCAATCATTTACTATACTATAAACCAGAGATGTATCTTAAGTTGTAACACTCAATCTTATATATATATATATATATATGGATCATATAGGGTTTGGATATCCATATTCGGTTGTATCTGATGCAGTTGGTTTTGCAATTTTAAATATCTGGATTATTACATCAAAATCATGTATTTAAAATGTATGATACATGAAATTTTTTGTACGATCGTGGTTTCTAATTAATGTTTAGGATTTATAGTTTAGGTTTGGAAATATAGAAAGTTTAATTTTTACGGAATATGGTTTAGGGTTGAAGATTATTGTAAGATACACTATTTTTGTATGATTAAATATTATTTAATAGTGTAATAATTGATTGATTTATAACCATGTAAAATGTAATATTCAGTTTGATATAGTTTCCATAAACTACATTTTTTATATTTTTTATCTTTAACCCATACAATGTGATAAAGAATCCAATAAAAGTTAATTCTTGAAATCAACTCTTTGAAATACATTGTTTCAGTTTAAAGAATGTTAAATATGAATATGTGTATAACATCTTTGAATTGTAATATTCATTTAACAACACATTTCATGAATAAAATGTGACCAATCAATCTACCAACAAAACTACTTGTTCAACGTTAGATTATAACTTCTCATAAAAGTCTTACCTTCTATTAATTATCCTTTTTAATGCTGGATATTTATGTTATTCTATAATTTATTTATATAAGGGATTGAATTCTTTTCTAATTATTCATACCTTAGCCTTTTAACACATCAAACGATATTGTTTTTCTTTTCATTTCTTCAATGTTTTTCTTACATTGCCATTATTTGATTATCGTCTTACATATTTACCACTATATTTCTACTAATAGTTACTTTTCAATTGTTTTAATACTATTCTAGAAAAATTATTATTATAATATATCCTAGAAATATTAATATACTAGTGGTTGGCCCGCCCTACGGGCGGGTGAGTTTACACCAAAATTATAACTTGATCGATTCACATAATTTAGCCAAAATATTTTAAATGTCCTGTAATTATTAATAATCTAAAAATTAAGATGAACCAAACTGCATATAATGTTTTTTTTAAAAATAAAATCTTTATTGTAATTGTGAAACAAAAGAAATATATCAATTTTTGATTGGGACACGTTTGAGTTAATTTTTAAAATAGAGTGATGTTATTGTATAGTTCACTGGGCTCTGTCAACTATCGTTGAGTAGTAATCCAATAATGTTTTTTGGAATAATATTTTTAATATAGGGATGTTATAATCGTTTTGTTGACTATAATCGCAGAGAATGACTTAGAGTAGATTAATTTTTTTTTTCTGCGGTACGCGGATTATTTGATTTGTTCGACATTCATTTTTTATTATTATGTGAGTGGTTTTGCTTAACTTTTTATTTAATTTTATCTTTGTCCAATATTAATTTAATATTTGTAGGCTTTTTGCAGATTATTTTCAGGATTCAGTGAACGACATGAAACCCTTTTTCTGAGAATTAGCTTTCAACAACATGGAACTTTCATACTTAGCTTCCTCATGTTTTTATACTCATCAAAACTATCAGAGTTTCTTCTAATTTTATTTCCACAGAATCACTTATATATGTCTTTGTCATGTTGGCAACCATACTTCATGTTTTCTAGGTCAATCCTCCATTGTAAACTTCTATTTCACTGCAAAGTTGTTTCTTGTTCCCATACTCGGTGTCACTGTCATTGTCATTAGACTATGTTCTTTCTTGTTCTTTACTGCAAAGCTTTCTTGCTACTTGAGGCATCTATGTTCTTCGGATGATTGGACCCCACATCATCCACATCTCTTATCATGTCTTCTAACTTTGGTTCCCCTTGCTCTTTCGATGTCACTCGGTGCCTTCTTTCCAGAGCACCGATCATCCTTAACTGGTGACTCCTCCCCTCTCCCTTCCATTAACAGAGTTGTGACCTGTAGCAATTGCATCAGCTATTCCACATTCAACCGCTCATCGCCAACACAGCTACCACGATCCACGGGGGTTATCTTAACTCCATGAATGTGGCTCCTTTTGACTGCTCCAGCACCTTACATATCATCACTCGGATTGTTATTCCCACCCTGTCAAAGTGCATACTAATCTGTAATTAGCGACGTAGTAAAGTTGCACTGGAATAAAGTTTATACAGAACATACCATAACCTCAAAATTAGACTGTGGTGAACGCTGATTGGTTTAAAATGCGGGAAACAGTGAAGCACTGATGCTTAGCAATCAAGTTGAAGTGGGATAGGTTCAATTGGAAGGTCAAAGTGCTCCCACCATATCTTGTAAACACTGTGGAAGCTCCCACTCCTGTGAGTTTTCAGCACCAGCGTCCTTGATTCGTACAGGAATACATCATTTCTCAAAAATAAGCAATGTATAAAAGTGTAATCCGTCAACAAATATGTGATTCTGCAACAAACAACACCAAGTTTAGAGAAGGCATAAATATAACCAAAATATGGAGACTCCACACATCAGTATCTGATACTGATCAAGAGAGACCGAGATTGACGTAGAAATATATATAAAATACATGAAAATAAGTCTGACATATAATACAAATCTTCGTTTCTTTGGGAGCTGGAGACGACAATGTCAATGTCTTCACCACTATCCTAATAAGTAGCTCTGAAATTTTGTTCACTGGTTGATTTCTACTTCCATTACGGAGTGTCCTTGAGAAAGATCTGAAGTTGTTTCACCCGAAAGTAAAGATCACTCTTTAAAATAAGCATATTTGAACAATTAGATCTATATCACAAAATAAGATTTGACTTTTTTTTTTTTTTAAATGATAGAATAACAAAGCATTCTTCCCCTTGTGTCTACATCCACAGTCCTATAACAGTTGCAAAGCAAATAAGTAACACTCTCATATCCATAAACACTCATTAATCTTTTTCATCTCATAAAACCAAAAACAAGATTATAATCTAGAAATGAATACCAAATTTTGAGAATAAAAAGGTTTACCAATGAAACAATTGATGTACCATGAAATCCATTAAGACCCCATTCGCCAATTTCATGATATCTCTTGGCCTATTATGTGACGCTAATAAACTAATTTGAGAATACAATATGTTAAGTAGCTTCAAAAATAATTACCTTCAGAAGTGCAGACATGGACATATTGTATTCTCAAATGTTAACTAGCTAACTCACCAGCTCATGGAGTTAAAACCAACTTTCACTTCTTCAAAAAAACACGGATTATCAATTTGAAAGTAATCGAAATCTAAAGCTGTGTCAGAGCTGAATCAAACTTATGAAGCAATTTACCTTGGCATCAAAAAGGAGCATATTGATGGCCATCAACTGACCTCCAGAGTCTGTTCTGAACGACATCCTTAAAGCGGCCGGCCTTCACGTCGGAGAAGTGAATCTGTGAATTTATCATTATGGGAAAGCTTGTGTGAGAGTTTCAGAGATACTCAAATGGCGAAAGGTAGAGGAACATGAGGACAATCGGAATGTTTATATATATACTTACTATGAATAAAGAGGTAAAGAACACCAAAATAAATCTGTAATGAAGAGGGGATCGTGGGGGGTTTGTGGGTGACATAACTCTGGCGTGTTACTTGGCCGTGGAAATGGAATCGGCATAGTTAGGGTTTCGTTTTCTGAATCGACGTTGAAGTAGAAAATAGAAGGACCCTACGATGATGGACCATAATAAACCAATTACGACGATGGACCATAACAAACCAATCCAAAAAGAGCATCCCTTGATGGACCATAAGATACCAAGCCCAAAACATAAATCTCGAACACCCTTCACTCCACGACTAACAACTTCAAAGTTAAGGATATAATGCCACGTGGCACAATTTGTCCATCCCTTCTTGATGATGTGGATCAAGGAGGAGAGAGATAAGTCTACTTTATTATTATAGATACATTATTTCTTTTCTCATGAAGATGAATATTAACGATTTGGATGATCCTAACACAATAGAACATGAATGGAGTATTCTTATTGAATATCCAATTTTTTATTAATTTCGGGAAAAAATCACTATTTTATTTTGGGTCCATATAGGAATGGTGTTTACCACTAATAACTTTTTTTTACTCCAAAATGATTTAATTAATGATAAAAAATATTATTTGTAAAGACTACAAGAAGGTTTGAATACAACTATAATAAACCACTAATAACCTTTTAAAAAGTCATATTTCATAGTAAATTCTATAGTATATATTATATAATTTTAAATATATATCTACATATAACAAATTCTCTATAAACAATGCCCGTTCTAAGCATGGGAAAAAAACTGGAACCGAACCGAAATACATGAATCCATAAGAGGACTGAAACTCTCAAATACCTAAATGGTTACAATATTTTTATATCCGAAATAGCCGAACAAACTGAAACCAAACTGAAAACCGAATGAATACCTGAATATATAAAATATTAATTACATATAAATAGAATATAACTAAATATATATTTATAATTTAAAAATCTATTAAAATATCTGAAAATAGTTGAAGAAAGCTAAATTATTATAGAGTACCCGAACTATCCGAAAATATCTAGATTTTTATCCTAAATTTATAAATATCCAAGATTTTTTGTCTAATTATCTTAATTAGTCGATATTTTACCTAAAATATCCGATATGTAACTTGAACTACCCCAACCGAAACCAAATGAGAAATGAATTATCGTGGGTATTTTCCAGTTCTTAGTTTTACTATTTGAACCCAACCAAACCCGAAATTATCCGAACCAAACCTAACCGAAAATAGACCAAGTAGTAAATGAATCATTTAGCTTCCTACCCGAACTCCCGATACCCGAACCGATACCCGAAATATTTAAACTGGCGACTGGGCGGTTGATTTCGCAAAATTCAAAATGTTTTGGTCCCCACCACCACCCACATTTCACTTTAGCCATAGAAAACGAAAACCCTAAAAATTGAAACGGAGAAAATGGAGAAGAGGCTCCGGTCATCTCTCAAGACATCCGCCGAGGAGTTCCTCTCATCCGCCGTCAAATTAACCCTAAAATCCTCAAAACCATCTCTGAAAACCATCATCAACGCCGTAAAACCCTCCTCTGACCTCTCATCTTCTCTCCCACTCGCTCTTCTCCACTCCATCCTCCACCACACTGAATCCTTCGAGAAACTCTCCGGCGATGATCACATTCCTCCTCCTTCTCCCTCTAATTCCCCTCCATCCAAGCGCCATCGCGGTAACGGAGATTCGGATCAGCCAAGGCAACAACAACAACAGATCCTTGCTTCTTCTTCTCTCCAGGTCCTCTCTCATGTGCTCCACTTGTGCGTTTTATCTCCCAAGAAAGCCTTCTCAGCCGCTGATTTACTCCCCGCCGCTCAATCTCTGCATAATCATCTTACTCTATTCGAGTCGGATCCGGTTCTGTGCCTTGAGGTCGCCGGATTTTGCGAGTCTTGGTGGAAGGAAGGGCTTATCGGAAGAGAAACTTTGATTTCTCAGTCATTGCCGTTTCTGTTATCGAGGTCGTTGACATTGAAGAAGAAAGTAGACGTACATCGAGTCTATATGCTTAGGGAAGCATTCACCTTGTTTGATTTCGACGACGAAGAGAGCATCGAAGATCTCAGGATGCTACTCATGCGTTGCGTCGTTTCGCCTCTGTATTTGAAGACAGAAGAGGGACAGAGATTCGTCTCTTTCGCGTTTGGGCTTAGCAGACAGTTGATGAAGTCCGGTCTTGCGGTTGTGAAAGCTCAGATTCCTTTCGGGAGGAAGTCAGTGCTTGAAGGGTTTGGTGGGATTCTATTTAGAGCTTGGAAAGAAGTTGAAGATGATTTGAAAGGTGAGATTGAAGATGGTTTTTTGCAAGGGATAGTTGATAGTGCTATTCACGCAGGTTCTTGTGCTTTCGCTGCTTCTCTAAGGAAGGTTCTTGGAGGGTTTATTACCCAGAGGACAACTCAGGGCGTCGAGAAACTCCTCTTTGGACTTGCTGAGCCTATGATATTCCGCTCATTGCAGGTTGCGAATTCGAATGTTCGTTTAAATGCTTTACATTTACTTCTGGATCTTTTCCCCATGGAGGATCCGGATGCAACGAAAGAAGAGAAAGATAAGCTGCTTGACAAACAGTTCTACTTGTTGGAAAAATTAATGAGTGATGAATGCCCAGAGGTGAGGTCTGTTGCTGTTGAAGGTCTCTGTCGAGTTTTCTATCTTTTCTGGGAAGTGATCCCATCCCCAACTATTACCAAGATCATCACCAAGATTTTCAACGATATGTCACATGAATCTTGCAGTGAGGTTAGGCTTTCAACGGTTAATGGTATAACTTATCTCCTCGCGAACCCTCAGTCCCATGGTATTCTTAAGGTGCTTTTGCCAAGACTGGGGCATTTGATGTTAGATAGTGTTACTTCAGTACGGGTTGCCATGGTAGATCTGCTCCTGCTCTTAAGAGATGTGCGTACTTTCCAGTTTAACACGGTATGAGGAGGCCTTCCATTTCTGTTTTTAAGATGTGCAGTATCCTTTTTTTTGTTGAGTCAATGATTAGTTGCCTTACTATATATGCAGGTAGTGAGTTTGGATGTGTTATTATCTGTGCTTGCTTCTGACCAAACTCATGTTGCTAAGGGAATCGCACGACTTCTGATGCCATCATATTTTCCATCAAGAAAGAGAGCTGAGGAGGCTTGCACGCGATGTAGGACACTCATAAACAGAAACCCACTGGCTGGTGCAAGGTTTTGCGAGTTTTTAGTATCTTTAGGTGCAACTGTTCAATCTGCGCGGCAGCTAGTCGGATCCTTCTTAGATTCAATCTTGTCTGGTGATAAGCTAGAGGAAAACCAGATTGAAGGCTTGCTTCTTGCTGCGTACCATCTCTGTAAAGATCTGGTTGCTGATTCTGGGTGTATGGCCTCCCTTAAAGAGTTGTTACCTGGAGAAAAACTGAAAAGCTTGCTAACTATCGCACCCACTGCACAGGCTCAGTCAGCTGTCTTTGATATTCTTGCAATGGTCTCCCCTGATATCGTCTATGAAGTCCTAGAAGATTGCATGAATTTGGTTGTTAATTGTGGTGGTTTGCCTAGTGATGCAGGACGACAGGTCGAGATGAGGTCTGTACACAAGTTACTCCTCTCTTCTAATGCCTTTTCTGACCTCGTTGGAACCTTTACTAGTATCCTGCAGAAGACTGCGTACCGCTGCCAGATCAATTTTGGCAATGAAGTAGAAAGAAAGAATGTCTACTCAGCGACGAGGAAGAAATCAAAGTCCTCTTCCGCAAAGTGGAAACATGTTAGCGAGAAAAATGCAATCAGCTTCGAGGAAGATTATTCGGTAGCTGTAGGAATAGCATGGCAAATAAAGGATTTACTTATCAACGAAGATGCTCGTAAAGCAATACTTGAGTCTGATGTTGAGGAGTTATGCATGGCCTTAAAAGTCGTCTCCCAGACTAGCATACTGCAAGCCTCTTGTTGTAAATACATGGACGTGTACCCTGTATTAGCATATACTTCTCTTGCTTTACACATGACTCTTCGGAATCTTAATACGGATGGTCAGATGAATGATACGAGAATTGCCGAGGCAAGGACCTTTTTGCTTTACCTCTTGATTCTTTACTCTTCACACAATCAGATAACTAATTTATTAGGATTTTTTTTTTCTTAACAGGATATTCTGGACCAAACAATGGATCACATTCTAGGATGTACAGAACAACTATTCCAGGCAGGTGACGATGGAACGTCAGACACCATAGCTCTAAAGGCGCACCTCAGCAAGAAACCAAAAAGAAAAAATTCAAATGCCGGTGATGATGGTGAGTGGAGACGTTGAGTTCATTACACATGTTACCCAACATAATGAAATCTTCTAATGTAGCTCTGCTTATTGTTAGTAAGAGTCTCAATGAAGAATACAAGTTTTCTAACATTGTTATTATGCTTCATGCAGCTTCAGAGAGTCTTAGATCAAAGGAAGGAGGTGTACTTAACAAGGTGAAGATGCTAACTACGATTCTTAAGTTTATTGTTGAGTCAACAGAGATGGGTCTAGCCTCCCATTTCCAAGCAAGAATGTTGAAGTTCACATCTGCATATCTGAAGTATGCCATCTCCAGTTTCGACCACCATTCAACTGGTAAGTTACAATTTGAGGATGCAGATTTGAAGGACATTATTCTGTGTACGAAAAGCTCGACCAGTTACGCCGGAAAGTTGATAAACCTGGTGATGAGAGAAGCGTCATGCCCTTTGTTTGAAGCATTTGACCTTGCAAATGACCTGCTTGATCTATTCACCATGGTGGAGACATCTTTAAGCTCGGCTTACGCATCAAAACTTCTGACAGCTTTAAACCCTTGGATACCAGATTTGGTTCTTGCATTAGGACCTTGTTTCATCAACAACAACTTGGAAGAAGAAAATTCATACACCAGAACATTCAATCACATCAAACACTGCTTTCCGACATGGCTTCTTACATGTGCGAAGCTGGAGCTACGTGAAATCGAAGACACCTCAGAAACTCATCTCCAACTCTTCCCGGCACTCAAAAGACTGAGAAATACAATAGTTTCATTGGTGAAAGGTAACTCCAAAGTGGTTGATGGAATCGGCTACGTTCTTTTGATATGTTCAGCCGTGTGTATAGAGAAGAAAGATTACAGTACAGTTCTAGGGTTGTTACGTTTTCTATGTGTGAAGTTGCTTAGTAAAGAAGAAGAAGATAGAGAGTGGAAAGAGCTTGACACAATGTTGGTTGCACTTCCGAGAATATACCCAAAAATAGAGGGAGAGATTGGGGAAGAGAGAGATGAAGAAGAAGTGAAGAAGCTCGAGGCCGCAAGAGAATTGCTTCTACCTGTGTGGACGTACCATGTCTATGAAACCGGAAGGTTTCGCATGATGGACGAAGACGAATAGGAAAATATTTGGTTTAGAGCTGTGATGTGTTGTAACATACATTCGTTACGAGACTTGAGTGTGTTCATTTGAACTCTAAATCTCAATTTGATCAGAGTCAAAAATAAAGCTAAGGTTACGGCTGAAATTTAACTATTATGTAATTTTAAGAATCTAACCAAAAACAAAAATCTTTACCATTAAACCCAGTTTAACTATTATTTTACTTTAGAAATTTTTTATCAAAAACAAAAATAGCTATCTTTAAAATTGTACATATCATAATGTTATATTTTTCACTAAATCATATCATTTTTTTTTCTTGAAAGTAACATATAAGTAAGTTTTGAAAAATTATTTCACAAATAATGCGTTCATGTAACTTATTGTAGTTTTATAATTTAGTTTATTTATATAATATTAAATTTATAAATAAAATAGATGGTAGAAATAGTGACCATGATGAACCGGTATTTATATAGGTTGGCGTTAGAAGTTTGGAAAATAAAGCGGTCACTATAAATAATTGAAAACCTGAAAATCTGGTCTAGGGTTTTGTTGTTTCCTTTCCTCCTTTTCAAGTTTCCGCCGCGGAGACAGCCATGGCCATTTCTCCTTCCGATCGTATCCTTTCTTTTCACTTTTTCTATTTACTTTACGTTGATTCGTACCTTCTCGCCGTTGTAATTTTCATCTTGTGTTGGAAACGGAGGGTTTTGCTAGGGTTTTCTTTTGTTCTCTGTTGATTCTAGGGATAGATCTGATGTTTCGAATGTTGAAAACTCGAAAGATTGTTATTTCTTGATAATATAGAATCTGCAGATTTGCTGCACATTGATCAAGAAGCCATGTCCAAAGTCCCTGACACTGTGAATAAGGTATTCATCATCTTTCTCGAGTGATTTGAGGTTTTAGAGACAAAGCGATAATAATCCATTTTCATTTTTGCAGGATAGTAATGGCTTCTCAGCCAAGAGTGGCGGTCTTTTACCTAATAAAGGATTGAACCAGAAGAAAAATGGTTACCACCACAACAACTCCTCTGCTCAAAAGGGCTTTTATGGTGGCTATTATTATCCTCCAGCATATCAGTATTACCCGAGATATGGTTATGACATGAACTATGCTTCTGGAAAGACCAACAACACTCCTTACCTGGTATCTTCCTAGACTTGGATCAGCTGTCTCCCACTAATAACCAACTTTGTTTTTTATTGGTTCATGATTTGGATTTTGTCTATGGCATCAGGGACGTTATGGTGAGACCTGTGGATACATGTACTCAGTGTATGGACCTTACATGACTCGCTATGGATATGAGTCTTACTGTTTTAAGCAAACTCCAAACTGGTACAATGGCTACAACACAAGTGGTTACGGCTTTTATGGGTATGGCAAAGAGAATACCGAGTGGTTAAACGAGGTGAATAGAGGGCCAAGAGCCAAGGGCTTCGAGACTGGGCAGCTTGAAACTGTTAAAGATGTTTCTCTTCCAGATTCAAAGGAATACAACAAGGAAGATTTCTCTGATACCTACTCCTCCAATGCCAAGCTCTTTGTGATCAAATCCTACAGTGAAGATGATATTCACAAAAGCATCAAATATAATGTGTGGTCCAGCACCCCAAATGGCAACAAGAAGCTTAATGCTGCATATAATGAAGCAGCTAGAGACAAGTCCTGCCCTGTTTTTCTCATCTTCTCTGTGAGTGAATGGCAAAAGACTTTGGGGATTTGATTTGTCTATTCCAATCTGATTAAATGATTTTTTTGAACAGGTAAACACTAGTGGGCAGTTTGTTGGATTAGCGGAGATGGTAGGACCAGTTGATTTCAACAAGACAGTGGAGTACTGGCAGCAGGACAAGTGGATTGGTTGCTTCCCTGTTAAGTGGCACATCGTTAAAGATATCCCAAATAGTTCCCTGAGGCATATAACTCTGGAGAATAACGAGAACAAGCCTGTTACAAATAGCCGAGATACACAGGAGGTAAAGATGGAACAAGGCGTAAAAGTGATCAAGATTTTCAAGGAACATGTGAGCAAGACATGCATACTGGATGATTTTGTGTTCTATGAGAGCCGTGAAAAGATAATCAAAGAGGGGAAAAAGAAGCACCAGGAGTATAAAAAACAGGTAAAAGCAATAGAACTCTTTAAGTGTGGTGTCTTGTCTAGATGATAATTATCTGATGGAGATTTGTTTTATCTTTCAGGAAGCTTTGGCAGCGAGTGAGAAAAAGGCGACACCAAAAGAGAATAGTGTGGTACCAGAAGTGGTTGAAGAGATATCACAAAACGGCGTTGGAGAAGTTGCTAGCGCATGCTGAATGCTAACAAGAAGCTTTCTTACGTTTTTTTTTTGTACCAATTTGCTCACTTTTTCTTAGGAGCTTGGTTTTGAAGATGTAGAGGAAGAGAGATATACGAGTAACCCTATGCAACATCCGCTTTTTGTTTAGCTGTTGAAGTGGAAAATAAAGATGATTTAGATGGCTTTTGGTTTTTTTGGTTTATGGATTCTAGTACTAGGCTTCAAGTAAATGTTTTGTTCTATTAAACACAACCTGTTCTTTTCCCCATAGGAAGAGTGAATCGTAAATCAAGAGTTAAAATGTGGAAAGGGTAAAGGAGAAGCGACAACAAAACAAAGGATGCAATACTGAGAACTCATTGATTCATGGCTTGTGCGAACTAGTCTCAAGTTCCTTCTTTAACTGAAGGGAGAAGTCATCATTAACATCGTCATCGTCCCAGTCATCTTCCCACTGTTGGCTAACTTCCTTCACTTCCTCTTTCTCAACCCAATCTGCTCAAAACATATATAATAAGATATTTAGATAGAGGAGCAACGCGGAGAGTAGAACCAAAAAGAAACCAAACTCAGGTAACAAGAGAACTAACTATGTTTATCGATTCTTGTAAGATAAGAAGCAGATTCTACCCTTTTATATGTTTTTTTCTATCAATAGGAACAAGAACCAAAGCCAAAGAAACCTGAAGATCCATTCCATATTACAACTACCATATACTACACATACAAAATTCAGTTTATCATTTTCGCCCAAAAGCATATAAATCAAAGAAATTAAAAATAATAAACAAAGAAAAAACCACCTTGGTTAATTTGAAACTCCTCGAACTCATCGTCGTCCTCGAACAGATCCATCTTTACTTCTTCCGTCGTCGCCTTCTGCTCTGCCGCCATAGTGGCCTCAGACACTATAATCACGCGATATGTTTTCACAAGTAAAAATCAATTGACCCAAAAGTAAGGAAGGAGCCCTAACCTCTGTAGAGCTTTAGATTAGCGAAACGATTTTATTCTTCGTGGATCAGGCTCATTACTGACAGTTTAGCAGTGGGCTTTAATATGTGCTAAACCGGTATTTCTACCATTAACCAGAACCGGGTCCGGGTCCATTTGAGTTGTAGACAAAAAAAAAAAAAAACAGAATTGAATCAGAGTTGTTGATCGAAGAAGAGGAAATGGAGAGAAAGACGAAGGAGATGGAGAAGTTGTGCAGGAGATGCAAGAGAAGCTATACAGATTCATCGAACAACGCTTCCTCTTGCCGTTTTCATCCTTCCTTCTTCGTTTGTCGTCGCCACGATGACCAGAAAAGGTTATGCAACTTTTACATCCCCTCTCGATTATTATAGCTGATCAGTTGAAAGAGTTTTGGAAGTTGATTTTGTTTCATCAATCAAAATTAGATGCTAATTTGGAGATAGTTGAGGTTGAGGAGAAGGCATAGTTCTGATAAGTTTCTTGTGCTCTCTGATTCTGTTTGCTTGATGATGACTTTATTTTCATATTATTATTGGTTGCCTCTTCTACTTGGATAATTATGTTGCATCATCACTTGGTCCTGATTAAATTAAGAGTATTTGACAAAGTGAAGGTACTATGAACTGGGACCGGAAGATCCACCCTATGCAGCCAAGTTCTACGATTGTTGCGGCGCTGAGGATCCTAATGCACCTGGTTGTGTCACCAGTCCTCACATTTCTTATGACGACTGATTTTATGACTCTACTCTCTCACAAGCCTCTGTGTTTTTTCTTTCTATAAAACTTCATGTAAATAATCTCACGTACCTTAGCTTTGGCAATGAAATAATTGTCTGGTATTGTCTTTGAACCACCTCTGGAGTTGTACACAACCATAGTTAATTGTTTGGCTTTGATGAGTTTTGTTGTGTCTCAGAGTACTTTTGAGACACACAAATTATTGAAACAGTTTCTTTCTCAATTGTGATGATTTTTCAATGAACGCTTAAATAGCCATTTGAAATTGCCTCCTTGGTGTTTATCAAAGTTAGATTTTTTTTGGATAAGTGAAGGTTAGAGTACTGTGCATTTAAAGCAATTTTGAAATGCTTGTCATGAGAATTGGTTTAAAGCTTACAGTAAAAACAATAATGTTTTTCGTAGTTTATAATACATAATTAACAAAAAAAACGTACACTAAAAACAATAAAACAAAAAAAAATATCCTTTCCATAAAGAGGGTGTTAATCTCTTAATAATAGATTCATTTCTTAATTTATGGAGCAAACAACTTTTCTCTGCCGTCTCTCAAATGGAGCAATCAGGCACTTAGTGAAATGGAGAGGAGGGACGAGAGCTTGAATTTCTTAATCTTTGTGGAGTCTCGTGGCTGGAACACGACCTCGGTGCTCGACCTTACAGTCACTTCCTTCCACTCTGATCCTGATCTCCCTTCACTTCTGTAATCCCTATACGAGTAAAGAACCTGCAACCTCGACGGAGCTGCAAACACTAATTTTTTTAAAAAAATTAGAAAATTCTAAAAAAATGTCCAAATTTCTAAAAATGTAAACATAGAAGTAAATGGAAGAAGATAATGAATTTTGTTCTTGAAGCCTAAAAGGAAGAGAAATAACCGAATCCAAGCATGCTTGTTTGCTGAATAGAGATACGGTCAACTTTTGATCTCTTGATTTGTTTCAAAGCCAAAGTATCTTCCTGCTTTCCTTTGAACTCAAGGAACTCTCCTAACACAATCTTGCTACTTTTAAGCTCCACCCTGGAATCACAATCAAACCTTTTAAAAAGACAAAACGCTCTGAACACCACTAACCTCAGAACAAAAACTTATATGTCAAATGTCAAGACCTATCCCACATTGGTGCAGTGCTTAGGATGAAGTTAACTTTTTGATGAGAAAACTCCTGCATCTCTTTTCCTGTGCACAAAGCCCCTTTCACCCAACCAGAAAGTATGTTCCTTGATACTGGTTTCAGATGTTGCCACTCTTGGTAGGTAACTACTTCACTCGGAAATGCATGCATTGTACTAAAATAAACACAAGTTTTTTTGCATCACTAGAAACCCAAAGAATAAATATTTAGGGGTGAAATACAAAGATAAACAATACATACCGAAAGTTTGGATTGGGAATTACAACTTTGCAAGAAAGATTTCCTTCTAGTAAAGTAACCCCCCTCTGTTCAAGATAAGATTCAAGAACTGAAGCTTGTTTTTTGACCTCAACCAGCTGAGAAAACATAAATCTATTAGTCAAGAGACAAAAAAAAACAAATGATTTCAATGAATCAAACATATAATCTAATATTCACTAAGTATAAATATTGTCTAAGAATGTGTAAGGAGGTTCAAGGAGACAAGAAGCAACAGTTTTAGTCAAGCCACAAACATAGTCTTTACTATGTCAAAGCACGTACAGGATCATGGTAAGTCTGAGTTGTATGATGCTTCCCAGCTTCACAAACCCAGCTTCCATCACTAGTTACAGTAACAGTCCCAGATAGATTCTTGACACCGATCACCACAACTTGTCTAAAAACCGAACATATCAAGTCAACCAACACATATTGACATATTGGACACTCACAGACAGAGAAAGAGAGAAACTTACCCTTTAGTGAGGAGGACAACATCTATGTCCTGTCTGGAAGCAGTGTCTGCATCTGGAACTCGAAGCCCAACATAAGCTTTTCCACCATAAAGCTTCTCAAGTCTGCAAACTCAGTTTGTAACAAAGAATAATCAATCAGTTGAGGGGAATCAGCAAAGTGGGTTAAAAGAGAGGGTTCACCTGTGAGCGACGGAGAAGAGAGCAGTGGAACCGGAGGTTTCGTCATCGGAATTCTCGTCGTCGTTGAAGAAACGGCGGACGAATTTGTAGATTACGAGACCACAGATGATCTCCACCCACATCCTTCTTCCTTTTTTCTTTCTTCGGGAAATAAGACGAGACGCTTAGATAGTAAGAAAGTAAACAGATTTGATTAGCTATTGAGAGACTGAACATGTTTTATTTGACCAAAATATGTTTTATTAAAACTTTAAATGATAATTGTATCATTTATAATTTTAATTAATTATTTATTAAATACATAAAATATGTTAAAAATCGAAAAAGTAAAAATTGATTTTGTTTAAAAAAAAGTTCAATATTTTTCAACAAAAATTCAAAAAAAATTTATAAAACAATTTCCTTCAAAAAAAATTGGGAAAAAATTGGATGATATTCCTAAATAAGTATGATATCTTTCTAATTTTGAGTTTGTGAAGACATTTTTGAAATTGATGACATGTTCCTTGAATTTGCATTTTTTTACGAAATTAAGGAATGTTTTTATAAATGTATAATAAACTTCTTAAATATAATTTGTATATATATAAGAAGTTTTTTCTAAATGCATATGTCATCTTCTCAAAAATTATCAAATATTTTTAAATATATATAATATCTTAATAAATTTAGATATTGGGTTCATAAAAATCTTTCGAAAATTTTATGAATTTGTTATACATATTTAAAAATATAGTATTAAATACTTATAATTCAAATTCATTAAGATATTCATATATATATATATATATATAAATATGTGGGTAATTCTTTCAAATATTTTTTTTTAATTTTTGGTCACCCAAATAGTTTTTATGAAAAAAATGATCCAAATAGCTATTTTTATTTTGAAAATTCTAATATTTATTTTTTACTTTCTAAAATTTTAAACTTTACCTCCAAACTCAATCCCATGACTCTAAACTCTAAATTTAGCTTAGTTAATCTTATGAGTACCCTTTAATAAAATTATTTTGATCATTTTTCTCTTTAAGTGCTTTTTTGTGACAAATTTTTTTTTAAAACTATTATAGGTATTTCTCTATATATAATCATGAAAATCTTCATAAATATGCTCTTAAGAATGTATTTTAAATACGCATTTATAAAAAAAATCCAAAATTTTATAAAGATATTATACATATTTATCAATATCTTCTTAAATTTTAGAAATATATTATATCCTAACTTAAATTCTGCAAGATATCATACATTTAGGAAGGTCTTCCTAAACTCAATTCAATAAGATATTATCAGGAATTTATATTAAAACTTTTGTTTTACTTGAAACAAAAAACGATAAAAGAATAAGCGGCAAACGAGGTCTAATCTTGGTTTCAAAGCATTTTATTCCTATATATTAATTAAGATATAGCAGTCCACCATAAAGATCAACTATTTGAGCGGGAAGAGTTCTATAGCTATTTTATTAAGTAAAGATCAACCTTAAGACTTGGGCTTAAGCTAGAACTGCATGTATGCTCTGTGGTTTGGTAAATGAGTCTAGAGACCATTTATTCTTGATTGCATTACTCTTGTGAGGGTTGGTCCAGGGTTTGTGCTCACCTAAACCATCGTGCACCTTCTTATGCCTTGAACCTTGTGTTTTTTTTTTGATTAACTTGGAGCTATCTGAGGCCCATGGAGAGGTCCAAACTAATCTTCAAGGGGAGGTGCAGCCTACGGATAGACCATTTCTCCAGGTATTCAAATGAGCCCTAAAGCATGGGCCTATATCCGTGTAAGGTGACTAGAATAATTATGACTTAGTTTCGTGCAGCAGTTGGATCGAACCTGAAACGTGTTAGCGTCGCAGTCCCGCCTCCTTACCACTAACCACAATCACCTGGTCGTCTTGAACCTTGTGTTGCAATGGCTTTCTACAGCTTCCTCAGATGATTACAAAACTATTGATATCCTTCAGGTTTGGCAAGCTTGCGTTTAGTGTTTGTGCCAAGAGCGCAGTTCTTGCTTACATTTTGGACTCTCTACGCCAGCTTCAGTCTTGGGGTCTAATGTTCTCCGTATTGTTGTTGACAAATGTTGAGCAATGGTGTCTCTTGGTAACAAGCTCGGCCCTCCTCTTTTGAGTATTTGAAAACCTCCATAATGTAATCTTCTCTATTATTTGTTCTGTTTTCTCCACTCCATTTGCTCTTTCTTTTTAGTTTTGTTGTAGTTTCATTGCTTGCTCTCTTCTCTTGTGAGATTTTTTATTTAATAAAAATCTTTTAACGGATTTATAAAAAAAAACAAATTAAATAGGGACAAAAAAGAGAAAGAAAAGAATTGAAAGAGTGAGAGAAGGACATGCAAGAGAGTGTATAGCGAAAATGAAACCTACCAAACCAAACAATCGTCCATTCCTCTTCTAACAGCCATTCCCTCTACCTACCACGTTTCTCTTTCTTCTTCCCTTAATTTTTATTTATTTCTTCACCTCTCCTGCACACACACACACACACACAAGTCCCTATTATATATAACTACATTTCTTCATTTCCAAAAACAATAAGATAACAAACAAAATCAAATTAAAAAAACACATTCCCAACTCTTCTTTTTATTACACAACAATGATAACTGCAACTCTTCAAGAACCTCAGATTCACAAACCGGTGGATACTACTACTTCCCCCACCGATGCTCCTCCTCCTCCTACGCCACCACCACGTATTTTCCGATCAAAGCTTCCCGACATAGACATCCCCAACCACCTCCCTCTCCACACTTACTGCTTCCAAAAACTTCCTTCTGTCTCCGACAACCCTTGTCTAATCATAGGCTCCACCGGAAAAAGCTACACGTACGGCGAAACGCACCTCACGTGCCGGAGAGTCGCCGCCGGGTTATACAAAATGGGGATTCGAAAAGGCGACGTGATAATGATCCTCCTTCAAAACTCCGCCGAGTTCGTCTTCTCCTTCATGGGCGCTTCCATGATCGGCGCCGTCTCCACCACCGCGAACCCTTTCTACACTTCACAAGAGATTCACAAACAGGTCAAGTCTTCGGGCGCCAAGCTCATCATCACTCACTCTCATTACGTCGATAAACTGAGAAACCTCATCGGAGAAGATCTCACGGTTATCACCACGGAGGTTCCTCCCCCGGAGAAGTGTCTTCCTTTCTCCACGTTACTACTCGCTGATGACGATGAGACAAACCCACTAGAAGATGTTGGTGGTGACGACGCGGCGGCGCTTCCTTTCTCTTCCGGCACGACGGGGTTGCCGAAGGGAGTGGTTTTAACGCACAAGAGCTTAATCACGAGCGTTGCGCAACAAGTCGATGGAGACAACCCCAATCTTTACCTTAAACCAAACGACGTCGTACTCTGCGTTTTGCCTCTTTTCCACATCTACTCACTCAATAGCGTCCTTCTCAATTCCATCCGATCCGGTACATTAAAAACATGCAAATCTTTTTTTTTTTTTATTTGTGAATGAAAACAATATTATAATATTAAACTTGTAATATAAGTATAGGTGCGACGGTTCTTTTAATGCACAAATTCGAAATCGGGGCGTTATTGGATCTAATACAGAGACATAAGGTGACAGTAGCGGCGCTTGTTCCGCCGCTAGTGATTGCTTTGGCTAAGAACCCAACTGTTAACTCTTACGATCTCTCTTCCGTTAGATTGGTTCTGTCCGGTGCAGCTCCCTTAGGCAAAGATCTCGAGGATAGTCTAAGTCGCCGTCTACCTCAGGCCGTCCTTGGCCAGGTAATAATATTTTACTTGCATGTTCATTTTTTTCTTCTTACAACCTTACTAATACGGCTGGAACCCATTTCATCATCAATCCATATTTTTTTACTTTCTTAGAATTGTCCAAATTGGCTAATTAGATTAATTAAAAAAATTATCAAATATTTTTTTAAAAAAATGGAAGGGGAATGCATGGGAAGAGAGTGAGTGGGTTGCGTCTAACTCTTCGGCATAATCTCTGTTACGTACGGTTCATCTGCTCCCAAGCTAATTTCGCATTGTATTACTTTTTTCCTAATATGTTCTACTTTTAATTATTTAATTTAATAGTAATAAAGCAGGTGTAGTTTAGGTTTAGATAACATAGGAACAAAAAGACGGATGTGATTTAGGTCGCCGATCCAATGGACTGCATCTAACTTTCACATCAATATATATGTCTTTATAATTGAAGTTTCTACATAAAAGTTTATGCTGGGTTTTGAAATTATCTAAATGTCTTCTTCTCTAGTTTTGTTTTTGTTTTTCTTAAATTAATTACCCTTTTAAAGTCTTTTCCATATATGATAATTTGATTCATAACCAAAGAATAGATATGATCATTTCAAAAGCTAAGTAACAAAGATTACAAAACTAAACCATTTTACGCTTATCATCGACTACATAAGAAAATAAACTGTCATACCATTTCATGTTTGTATTATCTACATAAATAATAAAAATGATTGATCGTATTGATTTTGATGATGAAATTATTCTATACAACTGATCGATTAAATCTGACAATACTATATAAAAATACAAACTTTGTTACATTTACCATGTTCTGAATTTAAAAAGGGATACAATTTAATGTTTTGAAAACATTTCCAATAAGCACTCTTATTTTGAAGTGAAAATACTTTTAAATAAGAAGCCGAGGGTGTGTTGCTCCAACGGTATGTGACGTGGGCTCATTTCTAACATACATTCACACACACATAGACGTAGACACACGCACACTTGACAAAAAAAGACAAACACTATTAACATTTGCTAAAATATTTATATCGGAGAAGTTAGTGATACGTCTATGTATTTTTACAATACTTAGAAAAGATTATGTAACCAATGAGTTAAATAAAGATAATTGAAACGGTATTGTAACCTAAACTAGTTAAATAATGTACATCATATACCAAATCTAAATTTACGTAGTCGACCAATACTTGCTTTGTCCTCATAGACTCATAGTCGAGTGATATAATCTTAGTAATTTAGTATAATAGTGCCAAAAGTGTAGTAATATAGAATTTTTGAGGAAATTAATAACTGTTGGATTATGGACAAACAGGGATATGGTATGACAGAGGCAGGACCAGTGTTGTCAATGAGCCTTGGGTTTGCTAAAGAGTCAATTCCATCAAAATCAGGTTCTTGTGGAACTGTAGTCCGAAACGCAGAGCTTAAAGTGGTTCACCTTGAGACACGTCTCTCTCTTGGATACAACCAACCTGGTGAGATTTGTATCCGTGGTCAACAAATCATGAAAGGTTCGTTCTTCTGTCTTCTGCTCATATTTTTCTCCTTTTTTTTTGGAAAATAATTTGGTGCAATGAATGTATTTCCCTACATTCAATGGAGTAGTTGATAGCGAAATAAAAGAACTATAATTTAATATCCAATTTTTTAGTGGCGTAATAAAAAAAAATTGTAGTGGCTTCAGAAAAAAAAATAGTACTACTTTTCATTTCATAAATATAAGAGAAAACGTATTTAATTTCCACAGATTGTTCAAACAAAGAAAACAATAAAGTTCAATTATCTAAATATGCAGCGCTTTTAGTTAGGTTTGCATCACATGTACATTTGTACGACATGCTTTTTATTATGACTTTTGGGGCGCAGAGTACTTGAACGATCCGGAAGCCACGTCGGCTACAATAGACGAGGAAGGTTGGCTTCACACAGGGGACATTGGGTATGTTGATGAAGATGATGAGATATTCATTGTTGATCGACTCAAAGAGGTCATCAAGTTCAAAGGCTTTCAGGCAAGTCCATTGACAATATTTGAGTTAATTTAAAACAAAACCTGCTTATAAGTAACTGAAATCAATTATTTAACATATTCAAGTCCATTTTTTTCAGTTAACAATTTAATCTCCTAAAAACTTTAAATGTTAATTGAGCATCTCACCTACTTTATTTTTCACTCTAAAATAAAGTTTAAAGTAAAATGTTCTAATGTTCAAAAAAGTAAAATGTTTTAAATCCATTTTATTTTCCATTCTATAATAGAGTAAAAAGTAGAATAATTTATTTTATTTTTTGTTCACCAATAAAAAAATAGAATACTAGTGGAGATGGTTTTAGATAGGTAACATTTAGCACTTATATGTAAAATAATGCACCGGTAAAATCGTTGAAAATACAAACGTCACATTATTAAAAACAGGACATGTCTTAATACATCTGAAAACATGTTATTTGCTAAAAAAAAATTTTGAAAGCAGGTTCCAAGTATTATTATCATTTTTACTCTAACTAATAATACAACACAAAGTGCAAAAACGATTGCTTACAATTTTATAAGTGTTCCGAAAAAACTAATAATACAATACAAAATGAAGAATACCATAGGATAGACTTAAAAAGTTTTTGTCACTAAAATAACTTTAAAAAAATGACTAAAATAAAATTTATTAAATGGTATAAATATATATTTATATATTTTTGGTTAATTTATCTAGATTTAAAATTTAGAGTTATCGGGTGACGTTTTAAAAATAAGGTTTAAAATTAATAAAAAATATTAAAAATTTTAAAATAAAAAAATCTATTAAAATCATTTTTTAATTATATTTTTATCCCAAAAATTTAAAAATGTGAGATTTGCCCATACAAAAATTATCAGATGGTGGTATTAATTTAAAAAATATCTCAACTTTATTCAATAAAGATATAACGCATTGCTCACGTTATAAATAAGATTATTTAGAAACTGCGGCACTAATGATGGAACATGGAAGAACAGGTGCCTCCGGCTGAGCTAGAGGCTTTGCTCATCAATCACCACTCTATAGCGGATGCTGCGGTTGTTCCGTAAGTAGCACAACCATATATGCATTTGAGTCATAAGGTTGTGTAAACCACATCGTTTCTAAACTTTATTGGTCACTTGCAGACAAGGAGATGAAGTGGCTGGAGAAGTTCCGGTGGCTTTCGTAGTCCGGTCAAATGGAAACAGTATCACAGAAGATGATATAAAAGAATATATAGCCAAACAGGTACACCTTTTAGTTGGTCTTTGCTTGTGCCTACATGGTTTTACCCGATTTTACTTAGGTTTTTTTATCAATGAGATTATATACTTGTGACTATATTGTTTTTTTTGAACTTTCATACTTGTGATTTTCGTTATCTAGGTTTATATATAAAGTGAATATGTAACTGAACTGTGGATGTGTAGGTGGTATTCTACAAGAGATTGCACAAGGTCTTCTTTGTACCCTCCATTCCCAAATCTCCTTCCGGAAAAATTCTGAGAAAGGATCTTAAAGCCAAACTTTGTGGAATGTAATTTTATTTATTTTTCTTTTATATATATGATTTAAATGTCTTTCTGTATCCACGATATTCGTGACTTTTTTTTAGATCCTTTCTCGCAACATGTGTTGACAATTAAGAGTTTAATAAACTGTATTATTTGGATATGATTATTTCAGTTGTTTTCTTTTCTGTTTTGTTTCACAAGGAAAATAAACTTTTGTTAGAACTTTTAAAAATATCATATCCAATAAGAGAAGTTGTTGTCCAGTGTCCCACATTTTTATACATTGATTTGTAGCTTCTGAAGTTAGATTTGCTCTCTTGGTGTTACCTGCAACGACCACCAAAGACAGTGTTGTTGGTTTTAGAAAAAGCTTTTGTTGATCTAATCAAATACTGTATGCCTATAACGCAATCTGTCACATCAGATTGGTCTAGAAACGATCCTCTTACTTCCTCCGAGAAACGCCGAAGAAGTACGGTGGAAGGGAGTGCAGCCGTGATGGATTGACGTTGATAAAATTCTGAAGCTGTTATAAGTAAAGAAATTAAACAAATTTGCATAATTCATTTGAAGTATAAATTTTGAAAACTTAAATTAAAAAAAAAATTTACAAGATTTATGTATCTTTAATGTTAAAACTCCAATTAAGTTTTACAAATGTGTAGAAACTCCTAAACAGAAAATTTTATCGAGGGTTTACTTTATTAAATAAACTCAGTTAAAAAGTTTTAAAATTTTTAGTTCAAAGGTTTTTATCTAAATCAAATTTTGTTGATGGGTTTTACAATTGATTTTTTTTTTATGTTGGGTATCTTCTTCACTGTACTTTTTTGGACAACATTCACTGTACTTTTCTAAGTTCTAACGGAAATAATGAAATCAACTTGAGGAAAATTATCATTTGTAACCAACAGAATCTAATCCTTCACAAGAAGCTGTTTTCTCACAATTGGTTTTTCAATATTGTGATTCGATATGGGTGTGGTAAATAAAGAATAATAAATAAGGACCCCACATATTCTTCATTCACTCACAAAAACAAAAAAACATTTTCTCTACAAATAATAATAAATGTTTACCAAATAATTGAAAAAAGTAGCTCAAGGAGGACGAAGAAGGCGAAAGTGAAAGAAGAGAGAAAATTAAGTCATTAGCTACTTTTTTTTTTGTGCAACCATTAGCTACTTTACTAAACAACGAAAGAAGGGAAAAAAAGATGAGAGCTTTAGAAGAATCAAAGATCTCTATTGTTGTGTTGCTTCTTTGCTTCTCAATCTTCCTCACTTTCAGTCTCCAGGTTAGTGTCTTCTTTCTTCTCATCTCTTACCATTTCCTTGTCTTCTTGATTTTACCTGAGAAATTGAACCTAATTGGTTTGTGTAAACCTAAGCTGGTTTCAAGTTTTGAACTTTATTTCACATTAGAAAATGGGTATTTGAGCTTCTTTGTTTTACTAGATTATATGTTAAGGGCTCTGATTAGAACTTATGTGGAACTTGTTTTAGGCAAATGAGCTAACAGAACCTTCTAAAGAAGATGGAGAGGTGAGAATGGTGCCATTAATGGAGGAGAAGTATATGGTAATGAATGAAACAAGAAGGAAGCTTGGGAGTTTCCAGATATGTTCAGTTTGCACTTGTTGTGGAGGCGCAAAAGGACTTTGTCTGCCTTCACCTTGTTGCTTTGCAATTAACTGCAACATCCCAAATAGACCCTTTGGTTATTGCTCCTTCACTCCCAAAACCTGCAATTGCTTTGGTTGCCATATCTGAGATCTTTCATTTGTGTAAGCTTCTCATTTCTTCTTTTTGGATTCTTCTCAAATCATGTTTTGATGTTTGGTTCTGATTAATCCAGGGGCAGAGAAAGAATAAACCAACATCTTGATTTCATATGCAAAGTGTGTAAGGGAAGAAAAAAAGGAATATTTGTTCTTGGTTTGGTTCTTTAATTTTATTTTTTTGTTTATAATTTTATTTTTAGTCTTCTTTAAATTTTATTACCTACTATCTTCAGCAACATCATCATCCTCATTAATTAATTATCTTTTTGCATTGCCATTCTAATAAAAAAAAAGTTAGGGTCTTTAATGGAGGATCTCGCCCACATTTCAAGCTAGATTTGTTGTCCTTCTCTTTTCAATCAATTTCTATATCTGTTTTTTTTTCTGCAAAATTGTTTCTCACGGGTTAGTATTTTTTTTTTATCACCAGGATTTGTACTTGTAGCATATTTTTGAGTCATATTTTTTGGTTAGGTTGGGGACTGGAAGAATATTAATATGATGAGATCATGGTAGTGAATGGGAAAAATGGCCTATTTCAACATGAACTTTTCGCGTCGTGCCTATTCCTTCACGAACTTTGTAGTAGTGCGTATTCCACACTGAACTAAACAGAAAATTTAAAATACTATATGAACTTTATGCGTCGTGTCTATTCCTTCACGAACTTTATAGTAGTGCATATTTCACAATGAACTAAACAAAAATTCAAAAAATACTACATAGACTCTCAAAATCGTGCTTATTTATTTATAGATCGTTAAAAGTGTTAGTCATTCATTAATTTACCAAAAAAACATCATTTTGAATAAGTTTTGTGAAATTAAAAATTAAAAAGAAAATATAGACTCTCAAAATCGTGCTTATATATATTGACTGTCAAAGATAATAGTCATCATTTAGTTTATCAAGACTTTATTTTGGATAAATTCTATGAAA
The DNA here is from genome assembly GCA_905132885.1 of Moricandia moricandioides. NCBI lineage: Eukaryota > Viridiplantae > Streptophyta > Magnoliopsida > Brassicales > Brassicaceae > Moricandia > Moricandia moricandioides. Next base: position 25,346 of record CAJHQQ010001966.1, read on the forward strand.
TTATCCGTTGTTTTTTAATTTTTTCAATTTTACAAATCTATCCAAAATGACGTTGTTTTGATAAATTAATGTATGACTAACACATTTGACTTGCTGACAAAAAAAAAGACTAACACATTTGACAATCAATATATATATATATAACCACGATTTTGAGCGTCGAAGGTGTTAGTCTTTTTTTTGTCAGCAAGTCAACGGTGTTAGTCATATATATATGTATGTATGTATGTATATTAACCGTCAAAGGTGTTAGTATTTTTTTGTCAGAAAATCAAAAGTGTTAATCATACGTTAATTTATCAAAACAACGTCATTTTTTATAGCTTTTGTAAAATTAAAAAATTACAAAACGACGGATAATTTCATAGAATTTATCCAAAATAAAATCTTTAGATAAATTAAAGCATGACTAACACCTTTGACAGTCAATATATATAAGTACAATTTTGAGAGTCTATATTTTATTTTTAAATTTTAAATTTTACAGATTTATTCAAACTCACGTTTTGATAAATTAACGGATGACTAACACCTTTAACGGTCAATATATAAATGAGCATGATTTTGAGAGACTATGTAGTATTTTTTGAAAGTGTTAGTCATATATTAATTTATCAAAATAATGTCATTTTGGATAGATTTTGTAAAATTAAAAATTTAAAAAACGACGAATAATTTCATAAAATTTATCTAAAATAAAGTCTTCTGATAAATTAAAAGATGACTATTATTTTTGACAGTCAATATATATATAAGCACGATTTTGAGAGTTTATATTTTATTTTTAAATTTTTAATTTCACAAAATTTATTCAAAATGATGTTTTTTTGGTAAATTAACGGATGACTAACACTTTTAACGATCTATAAATAAATAAGCACGATTTTGAGAGTCTACGTAGTATTTTTTAAATTTTTGTTTAGTTCAATGTGAAATACGCACTACTAAAGTTCGTGAAGGAATAAACACGATGCATAAAGTTCATATAGTATTTTAAATTTTTTGTTTAGTTCAGTGTGGAATACGCACTACTACAAAGTTCGTGAAGGAATAGGCACGACGCGAAAAGTTCATGTTGAAATAGACCCTTTTTCCGTAGTGAATGTATCTATTATTTCCTTTGAATTTCTCTATATTTTCCCAAAAAAATGCAAATATACATATGCTTCGGTAAGTAAGTTTCTCTTTAATAAATTTAGAATTTTTTTTTTTGATAAGCCATAACGACTGATCCGGACAAAATACACTTAGCGCTATAGAGTGGCCAGGTCCGGCCCTGGAATATTTTGGGTCGGAAGCTCAAAAATAAAAAAGATAAAGTGCATTGAACATTTGACCTCTAAAGATACATACAAGCCATATATCAACAGAGCTATAAAAGATTTTATGAAAAATATGGCCGAAAATTTACTTAACTTTCTAGGAGGCCGGAAACACATGCTTCCATGGCTTCCCCTCAGGGCCGCTACTGAGAGTGGGGCTAAGTTTATTTTCATATAATAAAATAAATATTATAGATACTGACCATGAATTCTATAAAAATATGGTGTTTAGTAAGCTTCTCTCATACATTATAACCATCTAAAATTTGGATTTGAGAATTATAATATAGAGTCAATAAGTGTTAGTTTGAGGATTATAAAAAAAATTAAATCTCACGACCAAACAAAAGGATGAAATAAGAATAAACTAAAAAATCAATGCTTATATGGCGCATAAACAAAAAGAATAAATCAATTAAAAGAGCAATTAAAGTAAATTAACTTTAAAATTCTCAAATTATGGTATAGAAGCAATCAGTGTTCTTTACATTGCTCTTCGATCCATAACAAAGGTTCATGTTATCTTTGTACCAAAACAAAGCCTTTCGATTTTTTTTCTTTATGATTTTGGATAGTTGAAAACACTAGCTATTATATAACACTTATGTTTATAATCAGCAAACATTATTGTCATATAAAACTCACTCCGGGTGCACAACATGGATTGTCATCTAGAATATTAATGTTAGTGTAATGTTTATATGCTTCTTTTGTTTGAGTCTTGTTCGAAGTTATCTAATCTTGTACACGTTAATATATTCTTTCTATATGAAAAATTGATGTTTAAAATTATTCACACAATATTTAAAAAATAAATATGTATTTTTGTTTATTATTTTTTTTTGGTTTTACCAATAAAGGATCATCACTCATATTTTTTACATGTTAATTTAAGGTTTAATTCTAAAAGTAAATGCATTAATATATATTTAAAACCTCAATTTTTAAAAATACAAAAAGCAAAATTTATCGTTCAAATACGGAAGAGAAAGTATTCATCAACGTATTTATTGGTTGGGTCAACTTCAATGTTAATTGAATACATTCGGTGGCGTACTAAATATCTAGAGCTAACTTGGTGAACCTCTGTGTTCTCATCATATGTCAAAACTGAATAGACCCCATCCCCATAGATCGCTTTCTTCAACTTTAATAGCCAACTAGTATTATTATCTGTAATACTATATCTCTACCAAATAATAAGGCAAATCTGTTTATACATATGCTTTAAACACCAACAACAGTACTTCACGTAGTAATGAATGAGAAAGAAAAATTACAGCTCCTTTATTTTTGCTTATTGGAGCTCTGATATTAAATTCAATAATTTGACAAACACACCCAAAAAAAGCTGTGTCCCTTTTCTCAGGAAAACAGACATAAGTTGTAATCCTTTCGATTTGTGTAGTCTTCTTAGCTTTGATTTTCATTACCAAAACCTTCATATGACCGATTTGAAGGAACAAAGGCAGAAGGCTGTTTAGTGACAGCAGCTAAGATCTCTCCATAGCCCACTACTCCAACAAGAACATCATCATCAGAATCAGCCTCTGTAACCCAAACATGTGTGGCTCTATGAGACAGCATCTGAGCCATTACCGCAGCCAATGAGCTCGATGTTTTGCAAGTTAATGGCGCACTTCTTCCCCTATACATGCTCCTACCGATGCTCAATCTTGTCGGGCTTGTTGGATTAAAACCGATGCTCCTGCTACTGAATTTCTTGGCCTTTGTTGTAGCTTTTCCGTTCTGGTCTCCTCCTCCCACAAATGAAGTTTGGAGGAAGTCGCTGAATGATCTTGATGACATGTTGTCCTCAACTCCCATCACAAACTGCCCTGCATACAGATTAGCTAGAGCCCAAGCTGCAGCAAGATAATCACATTTCCAGAGCTTTGAAGCTGAGATTTCTCCTATGATCTTGAACTGTTTTTCGTTTTCAGTTTGTTCCAATACGGCAATCGCACTAGGATCACACGGTGGCCTTTTGGTAGCTTCAATGGCTGGAAGAGAGGCTTCAATGAAGTTATAGTTTACATTGATGATTCCAAGAGAAGAGATTGACGTGAGTGGTAAAGGAGCTAATGCTCCAAGGACACCTATAAGGAAGCGGATCACGTCTTCCCTTGAGAGACAGCAAAACTTGTCCCGGCTTGAAGCCTTGGAAGTAGCAGGCCTGTTGGAGTCAGCGGAGAGACCGCTGCTACTGCTAGAATTTTCACTGTTCTTCAGCCATTTCCCATTGTAAAGAATGGAGAATCTCTTGCTCATACCTCTCCAAACAACGCTTTTCGGAACCAGAAGTCGTCTCACTCCTTGTTTCATCATCTCCAGCGCATCTATCAACCTTGCAATACAATTGGCACAATCTTGTTGGTCAGTGACTGCATAAAATTGTACAAAGCAAGGTACTTCCATCAACAAACATATCGAGCTCACTGCAGTAGAGGGACCTGAAAATTTCCGGGACTCAAGAAAAATGAACCTATACAACGTAACACAAAGATCAAGGAATATGAGAGCCAACAGAAGTATGCGTACTATGTTAGAGTGCACAGTAGGTAGCTTTAGGGAAATGTCATATTATATATTGTAGGGTGTATGTGATTTGAAGTCTGACATAAAGAGGGAAACGTAAGGCAACTCAAAAGCTACTGCACGCTCAAGTAAACGTGGCAGATCCCAGCTGGTCAATACACAAGGAAGGATGAGCAAGGATGCATATAAGCAGAAAACACTCTATCTTGGATATAGAATAAACAAACTGCTAAGCAGCATTTCATAGGTTTACAGTTAGATGTAGCCTGCACGAGTCATAACAACTCTGTGAACCTTTCAACTTGAAAACAAGATATTTTTAACAAGATAAACTGCAATCAACTCAATAGTCACTAAATCTGAAATGCAAATGAGGATGACTTTGTACAGTTTCTGAACAATTGATATGTATCTTCCAGCTTTTACAATTTTCTGCTCCTACACACACTTCAAATTCTCAGAGAGACATGTCAATAAGTAAACTGTCATTTACTCTTTATACAATCCATGCTCCCAATGATATTCCAAATAGCTTTCCAGATAACAGCAGTTAAGTTTACTAGGTTAAAGGAAACACATGAAATAAAAAGTTAAACTTGGTTTACATAGAGTTATTATGGCTTCTATCTAATTAGATGACACGTTAAGGCTATGTGCACTGGTTGACGTGATTATTGTGAAACAACAATTCTGTTTGTAGTAGGCGAGGGCGATAAAGGAGACAAGCATAGGTAAAATGTTTTTTTTTTGTAAGACACAAAAACAAAATAATCCTTCATGTAGTGGAAATACTAGCATCATAGAATCTCAGAGAGTCCTATTTTAATCATATCTTTCCTGTTTTTCTTCTTTTTATTAGTTGATGACATAAAATATAATTTCAAATAACAAAGACTGTTGCAGACATAAAATAAGCATTGACAAAGTTGTAAGCAAATATAAGAAACGTTGAAGTCAACAATGATGCGAGCATTTTAAACTAGTCTCTTTTAATAGTAGATGTGTGTTTCCCAGATGTTTGAAACATCTTTTTAAACACTGAGCACAAGAAAACATTGTATACTTCATTTTGCTAACCAAGGTTGGTAGTTGTTGAGGCACGAGCCATGTTCCTTGCTCCTATTTAATGGAATCAATCAATAAATAAAGAACATAAAGAGGTCCCACTTTCATGTACTTATCATTAAAATGAAATCAGAACAATAATTTTTTGGGTATCTAAGCACATGGCTATATGACAGAGTTCCTCACCATGTTGAGAGATTTCAGTCAATAATCACAACATGAAAGGAACGAAAAAACAGGATCTTAATTAGTTAGCAAGTTGACAAAGGTGGACCAACTTTGTATTTTAACTAGATCCAAGCTCAAAGGGAATCAGAGATCAAGCTGTCTTGCCAATTTGACTTAAGATGTAACTTAGTAAAGTTACAATCCTAGATATGGTTCTTTTGTCAGACATGATATGCTTTATGACTAAAAATATGCAACTAAAATCGAAATTGAACTAAACTAGGAACGAAATGACTAACTTTGGATGATCAAATTTGATACTTGATATCCAACTAAAATCGAACTAGTCTTAGAGACATCAAACAGATTGAATCATTCAAAGAAACATAAACTGAAAAATTTGGCAGCTTTGTGACATAATTAAAGCTTAAGATGTGACCCTTTGTAGTAAAGTTAAGAACCCCCAAAAAATCTGCAGCTAAAATCGAACACAGACCGAACAGAGGTAAGACATAAACTCAAATTAGCGAGCTTTACTAGGTAAAGTAAGAACCTTGAGATCCTAGAACTAAAGAATCAAAAGGAGGAACAAACCTGGTGCCAGGATCAACTTGTTTGAGGAGAGTATTGTTAGGGGAGATAACTTGAGAGACAGGGATCTTCATAGCTTTGTCTTCTAGGAGACACTCGCTCTTAGCTAAGAAAGCAACTATGTCCAGAGAACTCAATATCCCCACGAACCTCTGCTGCCTCATCTCGCTGTTCTCAACGAACCCAGAAGGAGCAACCGATCTCTTCCTCCAAACGGGAATCCCACACTCCGTGGACTCTCCGATGGCGCGAATGGCGGATTCAACAGTCTCGGTCTCGTAGAACTCAACCATCTCTGGCTTCCCCACCGTCAGATCTCCCACCACGTGGTACAGGAAAACAGATGCCATTTTAATTAAGTTTTATAAGAGAGAGTGGAGAAAGACGAGGAGGATGTGAAGACCGGTGATGGGTGATCGGAGAAGGATCAAGAGGAGGAGGAGAAGAGAATTCGACATTGAAATCCCATTAAGAGAGACAGCTCTGGTCTATGGTTTTGTCTGTGTGGATAGATTAGCTTATGAACCACACCCAGTTTTGTTTTGTTTTGTGGAAGTCATTATTTTCTTTTCTTCTTTGTTTTATACTCCTCTTCTTCAAATTAAGTGTCACTTTAGTTTTATAAACACATATTAAAAAATAATTAATTTTATATATTTTCTATATAAAAACATAATTATCTATACGCCTAACTATATTTTCTAATAGAAAAATAAATTACAATAAAAAATTAATAAATTTTGCATGAAAATTCAAATACGAAATTTATTTTATAATAAAAGAATTTCTCTACAGCTGACACGGAAACATTTTAATTCTCCTCCTTGCTTGTTTACCAGATAAAATGAGAACTTACAAGAGAGTCCTAGTGATAATAATTTAATAAAATACACGTTTTATTTATTTCATTGGTGTGCAACCCATTTTAGCATAATCTACTGCATGTAAAATCATTATGGTATGGTGGATTATATAAGACTTTTCTGCATGTTGCAACGATCTCTGACTTCCATCTGCGATCTAGGGATTCATCTATCTCAAAACATTAACCAATTTTAGTTTGAGATAGAAAGATTGAAGATCCCAGCCATGTCAATATTACATTTTTGTTCCGGTTTTGTCTATGGATTGATGATGATGATATTTCTCTTAACTCTTTCCTTTTGTTTCTTTGTGTGATTTGTGATAGGATTTGTCGTTTTTATGACCCGAAATATCTATCTTTGAAGTCATTACATAACCGGAGTTTAGGACAAAAGGAGGGCACAAAACAAAAGAAAAAAGCATGGGAAATGCTAATTGCTACTACTTAAAAGAAGGAAAAAAACGTATTAATGGCTTTTATCTTAGCATTTGCAATTTTAACCAACACTGTAGCCGCTGTTAATGTTTTTCACCATCCGCCGCCACCACCGCTATTTCCCCAACCGCCGTCTTCACCACTCTTTTTCCCACTAGACTCCTTTCCCCAACCACCATCCTCGCTGCTCTTTTTGCCAGACTCATTTCCCCAACCACCTCCAGATTCACTACCCCATCCGCCTGCACCGTCACTCTTTTTACCGCCCGACTCGCTTCCCCAACCACCACCACCACCACTTCCCCAGTCTCCATTTCCATCATTTCTCTCGCTGTTATTATCCCTCCGTCCTCTGCCTCTACCACGACCACCATATGGCCTTGGCGTTCCACTTGGATGCCCATCACCACCGTTTCTGTACTCACCACCTCTCCCTACAATTTTACATTTTCACTATTTTCACAACACCGCCAGATTTTAAGTTATAACACATAAGCCAGAGAAGTTGAACCATGACCATAAAAGAGTTACCTGGTCTTGGTCCAGAAGAGCGATCTGAGTTACCTTTCCAGCCTCCACCTTCACTCTGCGAACCACCCCAACTACCTCCTCCTGAAGAGCCCCGGTCTGCTGGGCTTCTCATGGGCACCATTGCAGCCACAGACCTGATCGATGGAACTGTTTCCTGCAACGGGTCATCAATATGCCTCTGGAAGTAGGCCACAAGCTTGTCGATGTTTTCAAACATTCTTTTCCTGAACTTGAATCCCTTGGGGTATAGACCAACATACTCGTGATGTGGATTGGTGCTCCTTATGTAGGACAGTATAAAGGTACCAGGATGTTCGTGTGAAATCCCGAAACAGTACACTATACGTGCAGGATTTTCACTCTTCTCGATCCTGAGAAGCTCATCAACTTCTGATTTTGTCCCCTTCCGGAACTTCCTGTAGTTAAGCATCGTCTTAAGATGAGAGACTAGAGGGTCAACATACCGATCCATGACCTGCAGTTATGAGGTGTTGTTGTTAAAAAGCTTCAGAATGCTGAATAATCAAATAGTTGAAAAAGTAGAAATTATATTTTAAATAAAGAGAAACACCTCATCTAAATCCTCGAAGGTGTCCTCTCCAATTGTCAGCGTCTTCCCAATACACTGTAGGCTCGTGATGTCCTTGTTTTCTTTTCCACCTTCAACTATCTCCTTGTGAGCGTAGACTCCATCGTAAATTTTGAGAGTCAATGTCAAGTAATTGAGTCCTCGAGAGCTTGGACGAACAATGCTCTCTCCAAAATCTTTGTCAGATAAATACTGAAAGATCATATCAACAATTAAATAAACTCAGATATCTTTTAAAAGAATGTACCAGACCAAGACTACTACTAATGTAATCAACTTGACAAGCCTAGAAATACCTCGGTTGCTTGATCAGCAGTGATGTTCTGGAAACGTGGATGGACAATCATCCGAGACTTGAAATGCTTCTTCACCAGTTCCTTTTCTTTTCGAGCTTTCTCTTTTTCAATCTGGAGACTGTTTCTATCCTCATGGTAATACGGATCCAGATTCTGGTTCCGCTGGTGCCTGTTGTTTCTCATCTCACTTTCCTTGCATATAAGGAACACTTGATACCTCTCCTTTTGAATCGATTTGATCTTGCATGTAAGGATTTCACCTTCTTTCAGTCGGTCTGACAACTCCACAATATCCCTCCCATCGTCTGCGAAATCCTCCTTCGTAAGCATCCCAGTTAGTCCAGAATCTAATACACATATGGCTCTTCCACTCTGCAATCTCCGCACAGTGGCCTGCACAATTCTTCCCTCAGCTATGGTGTCTTCAGTTTCACCTGAATTCATATAAAACTCTTCCTCTGGAGTTGGATCTTTAAAAGGTATCCGCCAATCCTGGAATCCACAGCTTAACTCTCTCATGATATTACTGTAAGTTTCCTTCTTATTCTCCCGTTTCTTGCTTGCAAGATACTCCTCAAGAACAACTTTTTTCAGGGAGCCTGGTCGATCTCTCACATGCTCTATTGCCATCTCTATCGCATCCTCATCATCATTGGAATCACCTCTAACATCCTGATCATAAATATCCTTTGCCAATTCTTGTGCAAGACCATACGATTCCGGATGTATTCTGGTGTCATCTAATAAGTCGATAAATTGACTGCTACTAGCAGCCAGCCCACTCCTCCGGATGCGCAAGAAACCGGCAGCATTTACAAAAACTTTTTTACCAAGCCCATGCATTATCAGGTCCTTGCGGACAAATATTGAACCAGCTCTTACAAGCGACCTCTGCAAGGATGCAGCTTTTCTAGGTCCAAGTCCAGAAATGAACTGTAAAGGAGAAAAAAGCCACTCATGGCTAGCTGCCAAATTAATGTCGATTCCAACCTGGTTTGTTATGTCAACCATAACCTGTTCAACCATCCCATACTTCTCGTCAACCTGAAGAAAACCCTCCAATGGATGAAGCTTCCAAGACAATATTTCCCGGCCTGGACCACATAAAGTCGCTGCCATTACTAGAGGATTCTGGAGATAGCGTCCAAGAGCGACTGCACGTTTCACAATCCCAGACTGTTGAGGTAGTTGTTCGCCCGAGATTCGAGAATTTTCATATAGCCTCGGAAGTGATTCATCTACATAAACAATGGTTAAATCATCCATCCCATGCCCAACGTCTCTAGGTTTTTCTTCCACCATCTGGAAAATTACCTGAAATAACAAGACAAGGAGAAACATGACCGTGATTTACTATGCAAAAGAAATAGCAACGAGTAAACACACAAACTACAGGCCACTACACAGTAGATACTTAGGAACTACTTAAGTAAACCAGTGATCAACATAAGTTCTACATTTTAAGAACAGGCTCAGAACTTGTATGTTGTTTTGGCATGAAACATTACGGTTGACTGTACATGAATCATTACCTCATAAATATCATCCTTCAGACGAGTACAAGCCAAATTGACAGCTCCTAGAGCCACAACATGCGGTTGGTGGTCCATCATAAACTTTAAAACACGATCCTGGTCACTCTTTTTACGTTGTTGGTCGTTGACATTTTGAGATCGCAGTGTGAGGGATCCAGCATAAAGCACATCAAGCACCTCTCCCGATGAATCCAGCATCACAAACGTATTTGGCGGCTTTCCAGGGCCCCAACAACAGGCCATGACCCTCGGTGCAGCTTCCTCATCTGAGCTAATGTCCATTTCTTTCTTCTGATATGGCCCTGCAGACACCTTATTCCACAAAGCATGTCCATACTCTGAAAGCAACCTACTCTTCGCTCTGCTAGTTAGCAAGGATCTTGCTTCTTTCTCCATTGACGGCAAAATAAAAGCATGAAGTGCATCCTCCAGTATCAATTTTCTTTGCTCATTCCAGAGTTGAGCATACTTACTAACACCGACACTTAGATAGTGTTCATAGCAGTCGCTAACCAGCCTATTCATGTAATTCTCAGGCAGCTTGAAGGTTACTTGTAGAAGTTTCTCCTCTTCTGCCTTCTGAATGAGAAGCCACTGCGCACCCTCAAACTTGCTCAATGGCTTTTCACGTAACCATTTAACCCCAGAAAACTGATGAAAAGAGTCTATTATTCCATTCCCATCTGCTGTTGGACTTGTTGAGACTACTGCATTCTCCAGATAAATGCCACGGACATACTTTTTGACTGATGGCTCGCAACTTATCTCCACAGCAGCCTGAAAAAGGAAAATAAGAAGTATCTCAGCATTGGCATAGGAGAAGTTCTTTTTATATTAAATCCAGCTAAAGTGTTCATAATATAAACTTCCTTGCAGGAACGTACCATATGCCGTGCACCCTTAAGAACAGCTTGAGAATTTTCAAACATTGCGCACACAAAGTTCATTGCCATCTCCTCTGGTGTTTCCTTTGCATCCTCAAGCTCATCAACCTGCAAGTCAAGTAGCATCAGAAATGTCATTCCAAACCAGCATGCGGAGGAAACACTAAAAAAGAACACTGACCAGTTTTTCTAGTGATAATGCAAGTCCCAACTGCTCCGCGCTATACCCAAATTTATTTGAAACCTCCCAGAGCCCTGCTTTGCTGCAGATGCCATATTGCGATTTTCGCGTCGGCCTCTTGTACTGCCCTTCATCAACAGCAACATCACCGGCAGGAAAATGCAAGTTGAACTTGGAATCTACATCATCAACTTCTCTCTCTGTTTCTGCCACTTTAAGAGATTTCATGACTGATTCAAAAATATACTGATTTAGGTTAAGCCTATTTTCATCATAGACCCTCCTAGACTCTTCTTCGAAACGTTTTGTATAGTAACCATGCAACGCCGTTTTCCTTTTCCGAAGAAGGAGCCACTTCTTATCCAAGTCTTGAATCATCCAGAGGACCTACATTGGCATATAATTATTACATTAAATCCAGCAATTTCCGCAGACACCATTAAGATGCGTATTAGTTGTTTATTCAATAAAACTGCTAACCTTATGCCACCGGGTCTCAGGTTTCTTCCCTATATTGAGGTCACTATTATCAGAAGAGTCCAACAAGCTCCGGCATTGCTCCTTTCGGTACATAGCTATAAATGGTATCTGGATGAGACAAGAAAAAAATTAGCATAGTAACCCAAGACCGATTAAATCCAACTAAGGAATGAATCCAAAGACCTCTAGTTTCTGCACATGATGAAGCTCCAAAAAATTTGCAATATCATCCTTGTTAACCGAGAAACCCTGTCCTCCAAAAATATGAAGTCCATCAGGATCTTTTAGTAGCGAAGTAAGTTGAGCATATATCCAATTGCTCTCTTCCTCAATGCTAAGTTCATCTACAGGAGGGCTTCCAGTGCTGTCTTCAGATATCTGTCAAAGGTGACAAGATATCTTTACATCCAACCATGACAGACCAAATAAACTTAAAATATAAGCACACATTGAGAAAACTGTAGCAGAGAACGCACCTGCATCCTCTCGGGAATATCAACTTGGCGAATTTCATCATCTTTCCCTGTCATGTACTTTTCAGAAAGAATAGTTGGCTCAAACTCATCTTCGAGCTTTCTTTCCATCCTTTCACTGGATGCCAAACCCTTTTTACGAATTAACAATAACTCGCCGACATCACCAAATATTTCGCTAGCGTCTCGTATAGCACTCATATCTGATCCTTGCCTATATTTCTTTTTCTTATGGTCTCCCCTGAAAAATTAGTTGAGTAGATAGAATCAGAGAAAAATAAACGTGATATGACACTTACAAGATCAAAAGAAAGAAAGAACAAAAAGATATTGTACTACCTAGGATGACCATTCCCATCTTCATCTACGATGAAATCGGCCATTTCATCCTCGCTCCCAACTATATCTTCTTCCACAGCTAATTCCTCCTCATCGCCTACATCATCAGGCAAATCTACAAGACAAGAGTACAAATTACATATGCCCCAACAGTCCAACTACAAGTATCACAAAACTAAAGAGAACATACCATCAACATCATCAAACAGATTGTCTTTGATCTTGTCCTCGGCACTTCTTCCAGGTCCACCACTCCTATCAAAATCATCATCAGATGATCCACCCTGGCCAATCTCTCTTTCCCTTTGAGCTTTCTTCAACCTCTTATACTTCCTCTGCCATGGTTCAGGGAAAGAAAAACAATATTTATTAGCTTTGAAGATATATACTGTCAAATCTGTGTAAAATCTTGATATAGTTATGACTAACCTTTTGGAACTTGACATTGTTATCTTGTAGAAGCAGATAATCATCTTCATCAAGATCTTCGTCCCTATCAAATCATCATATGTAGAAAGTTTATCATAAATATACACAACACAAATAAGCGCTACAGATAATTTCATCAAATCTATCCTGCATCTCCACATTAACATCAGATATATTTAATTTAGGTAGGGAAAGAAAATTTACATTTTCCGTCGTTTCTTCTTCTTTTTCTGCCTCTCCTCATCGCTATCTTTCTTTTCTTCTTCTTCCTCCCCCTCTTCTTCTTCTTCCTCTTCATCACCCACTATGAACCCATCATTCTCATATTCATCATCACCTAGAAAATAGATAAACTATTATCACATTACGGAAACAAGACTTAAGTACCAAAGAGTAGAAGAAGTAACAGTGACTCAAACCCAAAGTGAGAAAATGAGAATCTGATAGCTTAATACAAAAAAAACATATAGAGTAAAATGAGAAAATGTTGCCAAATTCAGACACACTGCATTAAAACTAAGAAGAACAGTTGCAAAAAAAAAAAAAACGGACTTTAAGACAATTAACTGCATGCGCTTGTGTAATGAAATCAGACCCTAGGAGAACCCAAAATAAAGGAAAAAGCGATTACCCTCTTCTTCCTCCTCTTCATCATCATCATCATCGTTGTCAGCATTATCGACGGGATCTGCATGAACAGGCTCTCCCTCCTCATCCTCGAGCTCATGGTCGTCTGCGTGGAGAAGAGAAAAAAGTCAAATCTTTACAAAAATCAGAAGAACCCTAGAGAAATTACAGAGAAAGAAATTAGGGTTTGTGAGAAAGGGATGATTTGAGAACCTTCTTCGTCAGAAATAGCGTTCCTTGGCATGATTCCTTTCGAGGCTGAAACCAAATCTGAGAGCTGGAAAAGGGTAGAGGGTAAGTAATGATTCTGATATCGCGAAAGGAAGAAGGTTCTCGCCTCGTCTAGGCTTCTATTGATTCTAGGGTTCGCGCGAGAGAGCTATAGAACAGATAAAGGAATTGCTAAGCGGAGGAGACAAAAAAAAAGGCCTTTACTGACCAGTGTTCAATTTTTTTTTCTGAAGCAAAACCAGAAACGAAGAACCAATACACCAGAAGCTCCAATATATTTAAAGTTTATACCGACATTTCTTTTTCATAATATTTACTCTTCTGGAAACAAAATATTTACCCTTCTTTTTAAAATAGTCTTACGAAACTGTTAGAACAAAAACTAGAATCTAACACCTTTTTTCTTTTTTTAATAAACATGTCATTTAATAACTTTCATTGATGGAAAAAAACAAAAGAAAGGATGTCATATGTGTATGTAATGATGATGGACTACAAGATAAAGGTTTGTAGAACAGTCAATAAGAAGTGGATCAGAGACAATCCAGACGGTGGGACTTCTTCCATTGTACAAAAGCTAGTCAATCGTTGTAAGAACATCTGTAAATGGAAGCGCAACCATCAAAGCAATATACAAGAGCAAATCAGTTTATTTTGAAGGTCTCGTGACAAGTAAATAAACAGGGCCATTGTAATGAAAGCGATAGTTTAAATGGAAACAAATACATAAGATTTTATAGCTTTCCACGGCTGTGCATAGACTTATAACCTGAAGAAAACATATCTCAGGTTACTTCTTTACCGACTTACCATTCCTTCATCTAAAACACTTTTTCCGATATTATGCATCACAAGAGGCGCAAAACAATATCCACAACCACAAGAGGTCCCAAAACAGTTTGCGAGGGATGTAACAGAAAAAAATGGAAACGGTAAAGAGACTTTAAGCATCATTCTCATTTTCCAACCTCTCTGTTTCTTCAACAGCGGGTAGTGGCTTCGTGGACGGAGGCAAACAGCGTTTTGAGAAGAATGTGGATATCATTTTTGGCCTCTTAACGCCTTTATCTGGTGATGGTGATAACCCAAGCTTTGTCAACACTTCTTTCTTTACCTATATTTTCATTATCACAACTAAAGGATAAGCAATTCTGTCTCAAGCCAACACGCAACTGTTCGTTATGAGAAAGATCAAAGTAACTAACCTGCCAACGGCTATCCTCGAAATCTGATATCTCGCGCACTATTTGTCTTAGTTTGGTCTTTGGAACATCTGGGAACTTCTGCTGCAATGTTTCAACTACTTTATTGATTCCTTGAGAGCATGATTGTATTGTTGATACCTGTCACGCCAATTTCTTGTTAGAACTATAATTAGCGCAATATAAGAGAATGTTATTTGTTTGGAGAAAAATGTACTCACAACTGTTAGTAAATCTGAGTCTGGTATGGATTTTGCTTTTGAAGCTGATGGAGGAGTGCTCTGACTACAAGATGACTTGCCTGTTTCTCGATCCTCATCTTGTATGTCATTGATCGATATCTCAATGAGTGAAGAAGAGCAAGGGAATGCACGCACCACCAGAGCTCGCAGACATATCTGTTCCATTTTCTGTGTCCCCTCTAGATCTTTAGCAGCTAAAAGAGAGACCTTCTCATGCGTTAGGTTACATATAATCAGTGGCTGCGTTTTCGCAAGAGCATGATCAGTCAAACTTTGCAGTTGTTTTTGTTGATGTAATAGTGTGCGGAACTCTTGACTCTCTTGATTTTTTTGCTTAGATGGAGAAGAACTTGCATCCTGTTCAGACGGATCAATGTCCATTCTGTCCACTTGGACCCCCTACAAGAAACAATCACAAGAGATCACATTAAAAAACTCTTCAACCTAAGCAAAACCATTCGTAACTAAACCCCTTCACAAAGATGGCAGATGAAATCCAAAATTAGCTGGTGTGTCGTCAACTTTGGATTTAGAAGAATTTAAGAGTTAGTTAAAATTGCTTTTGCTACCTCATCTTCTGATAGATACCCATCAGGCACCATAAAGTCATCTTCACTATCATCTTCATCGTCAGCCTTTGAGTATCCTTCTTCCAAAGATTCTTCTTCATCGTTCTCACAATCTGAAAGGCTTTCACCAGCTTGTTCCTGTAAAGTAAGAAAGCCCGTATTAACCAGTGATCTCTTGTCGAGTTTTTGGGTTGTAAGAGCATAATAATTTCCCAAAAGGAGTGTGTTAATATAAATTAAATTACCTCTTCCCATTCTTCATCGCTATCAACTTCATAATCCAATTCCGGATCTTTTTTCAGAGGACGACGTGGCCCTACAACTTGACTGTCAAAGTTGAACAGAAGAACCCTCAGTACATGCAAGATCATTTAGAAAGTGAACACGGATTGTCTTCTCTTTTAATTTGGATAGCCAGATGTATATCAGAATATGATGTTGATTGTTGTTGCAACTCTAGCAGAATCACTACACTAAAAATAGCTATAATGATTGTTAATCCAAATGAATGCAGAAAATAGTAATAACCACATATCCAAGATAGACGAAGATTAGTTGACTTAAGGATCAGCCTCTACAAAGAACTAATGTTGTCTTCGGACATTCTTTACGATGCTTTAATAAACAGCATGGAGAAGGGGTAGTCACCCAGACAGCTGCCAAACCTCATAACAAAGCTAATATGCAAAACCAGTAACAAACAAACTCATGGAGAAGCTAAAAGCTTGGAGTTGACAAGATTTCACATGTTTCTAGCTGACTGAAACTAACAAATGATTCTTAGCTTACTGCCTAATATTAGTTTAATTCAAAATAAGTACTAACCTTTGGGTTGGCCAGATACCATAGAAGCCAGGTCTGCAGCTTTTATCAAATTGTAACAACTGCATGGCTCTCCTGGACTTCTTACGATCGGATGAAGAAGACTTCTCACTCTGCCTAATGCAAGATACATCACTTAGTTTCTCTTCACATTCATCTCCTTGCTTCTCCATGTTAAGTTCACCGTCAGATGTTGCTCCAGTATTTGTAGATAGCTTTAGTTTTGGAAAGAGTTCACACTTTGGCTTCCTACGCATCCCCCAATGTTTTCTAGAACTCGAAAGCGAATGACCCAACTGACGCCAGGAAGCAAAATGTGCCCTACAAAGAAACATAACTCAGACAACAATACCCAAATACATATCAACCACCAATGAAAACAACTGTCACACCTGCGAATATCATCAATTGTAGCTTCACAACTTGTTGCAAAGGCATTGTCAATGGCCTGAATAACTGTTCTACTTTCATCCTCAGGTTTTGTACATGACGAACCCTGGACAGTTACTTCACCGGAAGGAAGTTTGGGTTGGGTCGGTGAAATGTCTTTGCTTCTATTAAGAAACCTCTCCATGATTGAAGCCTGTTTCTGTACTTGAAGCTGCTTCTTTAGCTCCGCTTGTTCCTTCTCTCGACGCTTATGCTCCTTCTCTGACTCTTCTTGCTGTTTCTTAATCCGTTTTCTTGACTCAGCCTCTTCTTTTTCTTTATCTTCATTAAGTGCTTTCTGCAGCAGCTTCTGCTCCTTTTCCTGAAAACAACAGGACAGTCTCAAAAGTCACATTTCTAAATTAAGCGGCAAAGTTAGAGAATAGACAGCACAAGAAATGAGTTCCAGAAGACAGTGAAGGAGAAGTTCAGCTTACAAGTTGCAATTTTTCTTTAAGAGCTTGACGTTCCATTCTCTTCTTTTCCTTCTCAGCTTCACATTTAGTTTTCTCCAATTGTTTAAGAAGCAGTTTCTCTTCCCGCTTCGCATCTTTCTCAGCCCTTAACAACCAATGCAACAACTAAGTAAGATTAAGAACAACATAAACCAAGAACTAACTAAAAGATGCTTACATCTCTGTACTATTCTTCTGCAACATATTATCCATGAAGGATCGAATATCTACTTCGCTCAGTACTTTCCCAAGCTTCTCAGTAGCTTTGTTGAGATCAGATGTAAACGACTTTTCAGTTTCTGCTCTTTGTAACACAGCTAATATTGCTGTAAATACAACAACACAACCATAAAGCCTCTCACATCATATAAACAACAATCAACAGAAAGAATCTTCAATTTACCAGAAACAGCTGTAATCCTCTCATGAATCTTCTTTCGACAAGTCCGTCGAACTTTGAGCAATCCACGAACAGATTTGGGCATCATCTTCAAGTCTCTCGTCTATTAAATCAAATCAATACTATTAATAAAAACAAGCAATTAAAGAAGAAAAAAACAAGCATTGAGTTACCTCCCAGCACCAGAGACAAGATTCAGAATCATCTTCCAAAACATCAGCGTCTGCGCTAGGCACACCGTAACTGACTCTCTGTCCGACAGAGACCACAGCGGTCTTCACGGAAGCCATCGTAACACTTTCAATCTTCTCTTTCAGTTTCGACAAAATCTCATTCACAAGCTTCGACAAGGGCAGGCTCATCTCCTCCATTAACAAAGCCACCAATGAATTCACAGAGGAGGAGGAGGAGGAGGAGGAGGAGGAGGAGGAGTGAGGAGGAATCAGTCAGACCAGAAAACAGATCTGGTGTCTGAGTCTGACCAACCGTTTGTCTGAAATAGTCGAAGAGACTTTTCATTTCGTGCTTCAACGATGAGATCTGAGCATCTTTCTCCTCTGGGCTTAAACTCTCAACTCTCTTCCGCTTCTTCGGACCAATCGTCTTGCGATTCTCAACGTCCATTATCGTCTATTCTTTTTCCGATCGCAGAAACCCTAGGTCGACGATACAAGATGAAGGAGAGATGATTAAATTGAAAGAGGAAAATGAATAAATAAAAGTTTTGGAGGTTTTTTTTTGTTGATTTCCCGCCAAGGATTTGACGGGTGGATTTCCTCAAATTGACACATTTTTGCAATTTTACTGTTTTTGGCGCCACTGAGATAGGCCATTTACATATGGGCCTCCTTATGTTACTTTTCAGTCCATGATGAAAGACTAGATCTGGGCGAAACCTCATTGTGTTTGGAGCACTATAACGCACACGATAGATTTGGCCCGTTACATTTCAGCCCACTTATCAGTTTTTCTTCTAAAATAAAATTGGGTTATACGGCGCCATTTAATCGATCATAACCAAAACGATTTACTTTAAATCTGATTAAGATGTTTCAGATCAGTTTAAATTATCTTACACCAGTTATAATCTGTCTAAGTTGGTCCATATTCGATCTAAATTGGTGTACGTTTAAATCATATAACAATGTGGCATAAGTCTATAAGTTTGTTGGATTTTGTATTTTTTGTATATCTAACTTTTATAGTTCATCACAATAATTTTATAATAAATCTAAAAATAAAATATCTATAATATATATAGTTGACAAAATCTAATATAAATAGATAATATACAATAAATAGACAAATAATTCATGTATGCCTAGTCTCCATTTAAATCTAAAATAATCCTCTTAATAGATAGTCCTATGCAAAGCGCCTACCACTCATCAATTTTTTGAACATTGTTTTTTTTCATCATATCTTATTGCGAATCTATAAAACAATTAAACATATAAATGCTCCCAAAAGAAAGTATTCTTAGAGCATGTCTTAGAGCGCACCAATGCTCATGCTCTCATAATTAATAATTACCACAAATCATTTAATATGCGTTCATACAATATTATAAAGAGACAAAGACAAAAATAGATCAAAAAAGGTTTTTGTTCCAAAAATAGCATTTAAAGAGAAAAATGATCAAAATAAACTTTATTACAAGATGTAAATATATATTTATAACTTTGGGTTAACTAATCTAAACTTAGTGTTTAGAGTTATGGGGTGGAGGCTGGGAGTTGAGGTTTAAAAATAAAAAAATATTAAAAATATTAAAAAATTTAAAATAAAAAATGTCTATTTTGATTATTTTTTCCTCACAAAATTATTTTTGTGACAAAAAACTTCAAAATGGTCTATTTGAGAGATTTACCCTATTATAAATGGGTATTATTTTTTATAAAAATACTGTTTTTCTAAACTAGAAAACGTTTCGTTAATTTCTAACACAGATTTATTTCACACGCTGTTATTTGAACTCTTTTATGAATAAACAATACACTTGTATATATGGTGGAGAGAATTTTTATTTCTTTAGAGTCAAAGAGGTATAATCATATAAGTTGTCCAAAAAAATATAATTATCTTCTCTATTTTAGAAGTACATTTTTATCTACCATAAAAAATCATACTGGTTCATTTCAGCAATTACATCTATTTAATTATTACACTAATCTATTAAAAAATAAAATATTTCAAATATTTTTAAAAATTATTAAGATATTAATAATAATCAGTTGTAATAAAATCTGTTGTAAAAAATCTAACAAGATCTTATTAAGATTTTTAAATATTTTTAAATGAATTTATTAATTAATTTAGTAATTAGTAATAATATTATTATAAATATAAATTAAATAAAGTTTTATTATAAAATCAGATTCTATACTATTTTTAGAGATTTTATAAGTATAATATATATATTATATTAAATTGAAATTAATATATGAATAAAATATGAAAATTATTGAATTGACATATTAACATATTTTAAAAAATTTACAATTAATAAAATGAAAAATTACTTTCACGGATGTACGGATCAAAATCTTGTATATACTTAAAAGATATAAAATAATATTATTAGCTACCAAGTGGGTCTGGAATATTAACCGTCTAAGCTATTAGAGTGGTGGTTTTGGAATACACAAAGAACGAAAAAAAGGAAAATGAAATAAGAAGACAATACTATGTGATGTACGTAGAATCAGTTTTGGATTATCGTACATCACTGGACAAGAAAAAGATTGCGTGATGAGTTCACCGACACGAGTTAAACCGACTTCCAAGACACTATATATATAAGTTACATGTAGAGGGTTAAGTTCATAAGATACATAGAAGAAGCATAAATAAATCAGAAACAACCTGTTTGTTTTAGATCAAAGATGCCTGTAAATAGAAGAGATCCTCTTGTGGTAGGGAGAGTGATAGGGGACGTTCTTGAAACGTTCACAAGATCAATTGATCTAAAGGTTACTTACGGCCAACAAAGAGAGGTGATAAATGGGATGGATCTAAGGACTTCTCAGATTATCAGCAAGCCAAGAGTTGAGATTGGTGGAGAAGACCTAAGAAACTTCTATACTTTGGTTCTTACTTTTAAAATCTCTTTTTCTTTTTCTTATTTCTTCTTCATTGTTTCATTACTCTTCTTCTTTCAAGCAATCTACCTTGGCCAAGGCAGACCTACAAAGAGGCCTTTACTTAAAATCTTTCTCTTGTTCTGTTCTCTTAGATTTATTGTTAAACTTCTAATCTAGATATACCATATCAGGAAGTATATTGCTTTTTTAAAACCTTTTAACGTGAAGACGATGAACCCATGAGCATTTCACCAAATCCCAAATTAAATGTATACAGCTTTATATTCTATTTAAAAGTTCTACAATACTCTTAAAAAGGAAAAAAGTATATGGGTTCGAATATTTAACATATAATAATTAAGAAAATGGATGGTCATATAACAAATATATTGATGAATATATGATCTCTGTTGTGGTATATTTGACGCCTGTTTGAATAAGTATATTCAAGTTAGTCTTTTATATACACTGGCTATATATATATATAAAAATATATATATATATATGTGCATGTAGCTACTACCTACCGTTTTGTATTCATTTTTCTTCTTCTTTCCTGTGTTATCTCATTTCTCAAACTTTATTATGCTTTCTTCATCAGTTTAAGATTTGTTTTTTACCAAAATAAAATCGTCTTATTTGTAACGTATTTTAGTGTTGATGGGTTTAATGTAGGTTATGGTGGATCCAGATGATCCAAGTCCTTGCAACCCGCACCTCCGAGAATATCTCCATTGGTTAGTGCACTAGTTCAACTCTTTTGTCCACCTTTTTGTGATATCCTCAAACATTTTTTGCTTTAGTACATATTATATACACTGAATTAGACATGGAAACATGATATGCATATTAATTGGAGACTTTGAAACTTAGTAATTCACTGATAAAAAAGTCAAATATTTCCGTTTGGTAGACGAGGACATGTCAGTTACAAAAGAAAAAAAAGTAGACAAGGACATGTATAATCATCTTTAAAAATCGGTTTACATACAAGATATGTATAT
This sequence comes from Moricandia moricandioides, assembly GCA_905132885.1. Taxonomy (NCBI): domain Eukaryota; kingdom Viridiplantae; phylum Streptophyta; class Magnoliopsida; order Brassicales; family Brassicaceae; genus Moricandia; species Moricandia moricandioides. The sequence goes on from CAJHQQ010001966.1 coordinate 47,131, forward strand.
ATGTTTTCTTAAACAAGTTACACATTAATCTTATTGGACATGACGTGTACACACATTTGGTTTTCCACTTTAAAGTTGTTTGTATGAACATTCTTAGCCTGATGACGTATCTTTGTGACTTGAAGTTAGTAGGACCAGGTTTCCTGTTATATCAACACAACACCTCCTTTTAATGTCACTATATGTTTTTATGTAGTAATCTCACTTTAATAAATGCATGAACCATATTACATATATATTGTTAAAGTATGCATGCACCATACCAAACTTTCAAACGCTTTGAATATTAGTTGCTGCATGTTTTGGAGTCACTTACACCTAAAATCTATTGCTTTACAATCACAATAGAACACTATAGATCTCATTAGCACCGATAACCCATTTATTACGTTATTATCTTTCTTACAAATCTTTAGTTTAAATAGCATTTTAACTAAAGTCTATATGGGTACTCTTATTATAGGTTGGTGACAGATATCCCTGAGACAACCGGAACAAACTTTGGTAAGTTCTATTCCATATAATAATCGTTATGCGGTTGATATAGAACCAATGTATATATATGTTTGATGGTTGTGTTTTGAAGGCAATGAGATAGTGCCTTACTTGGGTCCAAGACCCACCTCGGGAATACATCGTATCGTGCTGGTACTGTTCCGGCAGATCGGGAGGCAAACAGTGTTTGAACCAAGGTGCCGCATACTATTTAACACTCGTGAGTTTGCTGCGATATACAATCTCGGCCGTCCCGTGGCTGCGGTTTATTTCAATTGTCAGAGGGATAATGGCTGTGGAGGACGAAGACGTTAGATCGATGGGCTTCTTCCTTTAATCAACTGACTTTACATGCCCTTATGTGATTAATTAATACTATATAATAAGCATTTTATGATACAAGTAATGAACAGTGATATTGACTACAATAATTTGGTATATATTAAATAAATCAGTGGGGGAAACAAATGAGAGTGTTTTACTTATATGGTGTGTGATGCAGTATTTTATAGATGACTGCTTGGTACAAGTCCGTTTTAAGACGACATGACATGCAAGTCTCAAGTTCTTTCTTTCTTTAAGCAGACAACAAAATTGAACGTTCTTTTTCAGATCATGAATGTTTTCTCATATAGCCGCATTGATGATCACAAGTCTTTTATTGATACATTGTGTCTCACAATTTGAAAGAAAAATTCTTAAAAATGTTTCATAATGTAATCAACTCATACAAAAAGCATTTTGAAGAAACTAATAATGTCGAAAAGAACAAATGTGTCAGGGAACTTATTATGATAGATATCCTCATACTAATATATGAATTTTACTTTCCAGTAAGTAAATAGAGATATGAATCGTGGAAGTGAGATAACACACAGAACAAACAATCTCAAGGCTTGGTTGTTGGCTCATTCGCCTCTTCAGCTGCTTCTTCAGCATCTTCAATCTCGCTAGCTAACTTCACCAGATCTTCCACCAGAATTTTTCCATCTAAAAGAGAGAAAAAAAACAAAGAGAGCTTTCCATCAAGTTGAGAAGTTAAGGCAATGGAAGAAAAAAAGAATATAGAGTTGTGACCTTTATCTTTAGAGAGATTCTGAATAAGCTCTTGTATTCCCTCTTTGCCCAATGTGTCCTTCAAGTACATGGCAGCCGATGCAACTTCATCTGGACTTACCTTTCCATCATAATCTCTGTACTAACAAAATTGTATCATCTATAGATTGCCCAGATTATATTTAGAAACAATTCTAAAGGATATGATTCTACACCAGACCTGTCCAGGAGTCGCCAGCGGTTTCCAATCTTGTTATCGACGTCATCTATTTCCTTTTCAAGTTTCTGAAGCATTGACTCAACCTAGACACACAAGATAGATAAAGCTAGAGAATTTTTAAGGAAAAGAACTCTCCATGGTTTATGACTGATAAAAAGAAATAAGACTTGTTGTTACCCTATCTAACAGTGCAGAAGAAGTTTTATCAGCGATTGCTTTCTGAGCACTTCGGTCACTATCTTCTCGAGCAGCTAAATAAGCTTTCCTAGCTTCTTCCTCATCATCAGTACCTCCTTTCTCTACCATGCTGTTGTATAAATCTACCTGTAACATAATAAGGAATATAAAATTTACTCCGACCAAGAAAGTAAAGATAAAAATCTAGAAGGCAATGCAAAAGCAGATTTTACCTCCTTTTTAACTAGTTTGAGGAACTCTTCACGCTCCATACTTACAGACTGGGATCCCAAGTCAAAAGAAACAATAAGCATTAACGGTTTTCTTTACCTCTGACAGTAAAATATATGAGAGTGTGGTAAAGTCTCCCATACAGATGCGGAAGCTAAAACTGCCAATGCCCGGCTGAGCTCACAGAGCTGCTCATGTTTCTCAAGAGTTTTTGCTATCGCTTGTTCATTAGCATCTTTGGCTGTAGAAGCCAGCATCTCATCCAAAGCTACATCTTTTTGGCTTGAAGCAGACTCTTTCATCTTTGCCATTTCCTCCTCTTCTTCATCCTCTTCCTCCTACATTCAAATTGAATCCCAACATAAGCAAGAAAAGAGTTTCCAGATAATATCTCAGCAAGTTCACAAATGTAAGGAAAAAATTTCCAAGGCTTCACGGAAAAGTGAAACATAGTTTCCTCAATCATGCTTTTACTTTGGTAGGAAAAGAAAAAAAGGAAGACCTTGATTAATTCTTCTTGCATTTCTAAGTATTCTAACTTCCTCTTCCTTTCTGATACGGAATCTTCTGATGACAGAGCTGTGACCCCAACTGTGTCCAGAACCTCATCTGGCAGAGAAGAGAGAGTAGCTTGAACAGCCTCTTCCGGCTTGAGTTTCCCGGACATCGAGAAAGATCTGAAAGACAATTGCGGGAATGTCAATTTTAATTCTGTCGTATACTATATATGTCTCCTGAGTTGCAGGACAAGCTTACCTAGAGAGAATTAAGAGGGATGATGGAACTGAATGGTTAAGGGACAAATCCAGCCAGTCAATTAACTGCAAAAAAAAAGTGATTTGCAGATCAGAAATCACCTATATCTCTAGTTTAACTTCGAGAACAACACATGTACCAAACAAAAGATCATTTTTTCTTGTTCACAAAGAGTATCATCTGTTTTTTACCACCTCCAGAAAAGCTTGCATGCTCAAATAATATTTATAAACGAGCAATAACCTGCTGTCTCATTTCTTCAACTGAACCTAATTGAAGCATTCCTCTGTATCTGCAAGCTTGGCGAAGTTCAGCTTCTGAAAGAGACTCCACACCCTCAGCTTTGATCAACTTATCATCCTTTTTAATCCTGCGAAAGTCCAAGGAATGGTATTTCCAATGGTTATTTGGAAAAGAGTAAATAAATTAGATGCGTAAATGTATTGAATCCGGCGTCTTGTAGAGTATTATGAAGCCCACAGAAGTCTTACGATGTCACCAAAAACAGAGAAATTGTTGTAGGACTCATTGTCCGACATTGAGATAAGAAAAATGGCAGTATAAGCAGTAAGTTGAACTTACTCCTGTAATCTTTTCCGAAGCATATAACGTAAGTATGCATCCGTTCCAAATGGGCTAATACCCATGTATTTGCACATATTTACCAATCGAGGTCTGCAGTTAAGAAAATTATATATAAACAAAACAAACCAAGAGAGAAGTAGTATTGTAATATTATACAATTTTGACTAATGTGTAACCTGTTAATGTTATCCAATGTAAGCTCATCATTGAACAGTTTCGCAAAGCCCAAAATTTCATCATTTGAAACACCAACTCCTCTTCTGACCTATACAATTGATTAACGACCGTATCAGTCCATCTTGAAGAAACAGAAGGAACTCAATTGTACAAGATAACAAGAAAATCGAACCTTGTTCATGAATCCATCTAGATCTTCTGCTGTCTTTTTTATCTCTCCACTGCGCGAGGTTTGGACTTCCTTTGCCATTTCTTTCACAGTATCTTGGAGAAACTTTGCGTACTCCATCCTTGCATTCAGCCTTCTTTTTAGTGCCTCCTGAAAAAGAAACGTTCGAAGAATTTTAGCACCTAATTTGACAAACAGGAAAGAGTAACTGCGAGACGACAAAAGATCAAACAAAATCATACTTCCCAGATCAATGTAGCTCAAAATAGTAAAATACCAATATGATTTGTGTTCTTTTAGCATTAATAAACTGAAGTTCTTTACTCTGCTCTTCCTAAATTTGTACACTAGTATACTATCAACATTGAGTAGCCTTAGTACTCTAAATCAGTTTCGAACAAAACAAATTCCAGTACTCAGATGTAAGAACTTGTTCAAAAAATTGCAATTCTTCAAAGGAAAATAGATCAAGGGCTAAACATCTACATCAAACGTGGGGCTATGACTATGTTCACGATAGTTTCAGCCACTACTAATTTCAAAGCAGTCACAGCCCTACATTAATGTTCAAACCAGATCTTTTACTAACATGAAGGGAAAAACAAGAGAAAGCAATCTCATGATGAATAAAAATCAAATATGGGTTCTAGGAAAGTCTTGCAAATGTAACTGAAGTCGTTTTAACATTGGTATATGCAAATGTTCCTTCTGAACCTCAAGTGAATGGTATATCAATGGTAGATCTATTTTCATAAAAATTCGAATAAGGCATTATCTTGAGAATGGAAGAGCCAAAAATGTGGAAATATAAATCATAAAGTCTCCTCGTGCTTGGTGTCAAATAGTCATGCAAAATCTTCCAGTCGGTAAGCAAAGAACTCTCACGATATAGAAAGAACAGAGAAGATTTTTTTAACAGTACCTCTTCTTTCATCTTGTCCTGGAAAGTTGACGGAAGCATGTTTGGAAACAGCTTAAGAGCTACAGGTAGCAAAAACTCCATGAACGGGACAATAATGAAAACTGCAACCGGGACTAATCTAAAAATGTCGGCAGTAGTTCGAGTGAGTTGCTGTCGTTCCCTCCTAGAGAGACCTTTCCCATTAGCAAGTTTAACAAGCAGCCTAACACTAATTCTAACATCAGCCCAAAGCAACTTTGTCCCTAGCCAGTAGTGTTGCAAAGTAGATTTAAATTCATCTTTCCAATGGCGAAGCTTGTTGGCCCAATCTTCCCTGCAGAAGAGATCTTATGTTAATAATAATAATAACAAGAAACTCCATCAAATATACCATCACAGAAGTCACAATCCTGACCTGCTCATGGATGCAATAGCTCTCAAAGCAGGACCAATTCCAAGAAGAAACGCCCGCACACGTTGCATAATAGATATATCAGATTTGTGTGATTCTTCCAGTTTCTTCGCTTTAGCTTTAGCTTTAGCCAAACTCAACCCCTCCACTGCTTCATCACACTCCTCCGGAGAGGCTTCTTTGCTTTGTGAAGTAATCTTTTTATCATCATCAGGCTTGTTGGCCGTTGCTACAGAAGACCACAAAGACTGTTGAACCAATCTATACCCCAACGGGTAAGGAAACTCTAACTTCCCAACTCCTCCATTACTAAAACTAGGAGACTGAAGCAATCGAAACCCGTCCAGTGAAGTGAAAGATTCTTTATTCTTGAGCAAAGAAAGCAACTTGGAATCAGGTTTTCCAGAATCCAAACCCCTAATATTCTCATATCCTTGACTACGCTCAACGCTTGAAAGACACTGGATCGTGTTAACCTGCTCACTTAGAGACTGAACAATGTGCTTCCTTCTTCGGAGAAGCGCTCTTGAAGCCATTTTTTTGCAGTAATGTTTAAAGCTCTATACAGTATGCAACCAGCTACTTACCATCAAAGCTCAAGTGTAAATGTTATCTGCATAATGATTATACACAAAGATATGTCACTACACAGATTCTATGATTCATTCAAAACAATTCAGATTTTCAGTAAAATCGAATTAGCTTATGAGATCTTCTTTTGGGTAAAGCATTTTATGAACACTAGTGAGAATCCGAAACGTAATACTGGAGAATAAAACGGAGACTACACACGACGAATTGATTGATTGCGATGAAATTAAGATGATGAGAGAAACTAGAAACTCATCAATGGAGACGATTGTTTCTGACTTACATCTACAAAGAGGAAGGATCGATCAAACGTTGGAGAGAAAACTAGAGGAGGATAGTTCGAGCGTCAAATGAATCGTCGTCACTCTGCCCTGAGAAGAATGATTCAACGTGTTTCTGCTGATTTTGACCGTTTTGTTTCGGGTCGGGTCTAATCCGATATTACAAATACAAATATCTTTTACCCGGCTCCGGATCTCTTTTCGGATCTTTCGTGAATATTCCTTTTTCTTTTTCTTTTTTTTCTGGCTAGTGATAAAGATTTATTTTTGTAGTGTGAAAACTATATGATCGACATATTTTACTAGACATTACTTTAGAATTTAGGGCATGTGCAACGGGGGTGCTTAGTGGGTTGCTTAAGGGATGGGCCCCACTAGCATCCCTAAAAACCACTTCTTATTTCTCTTAATTAAGCACCCCCTTTGGTTAGTTGCTTGCACTATTTGCGGGTCCCACTGACACGTGGCGGTCCGCAATTGGTTCTTTTTTTTTTTTCTTTTTTTTTAGAAAAAAATCAAAAAAAAAATCAAAAAAAAAAAAAAAATTTAAGCACTCCAATTAGGGATCCTTGGTTAAAGGTGCTCTCATAAATATTCTGAGTTTAGCTTTTATGGTTTAGGGTTCCAAATATGAAACACGACATATTTTATTGTATGATCAAAAAAATTATTGTTTTTTTTTTTGAAACTTCAAAAAAAATTATTGTTACGATGCAAAAATAAACATTTACCAAAAATGTAAGATAGAAGATGTCAAGATTGGAAAACCACATTGACCAGGTGATTGTGGTCGAGTGGTAAGGAGACGGGACTGAGACGCCAACACGTTTCAGGTTCGATCCACCTGCTGCGCGAAACTAAGTCACAATTATCCTAGTCACCTTACACGGATATGGGTCTATGATTTAGGGCCCATTTGAATACCCGAAGAGAGGGTCTATCCGTAGGCTGCACCTCCCCTTAAGGATTAGTTTGGACCTCTCCATCAGCAACAACATAGTCTTTTTATTTATTTATTTACATGTCATATATATACAAAGAATTAATTTACAATGATTTACAAAGTATACAAACCCATAATGTGTGTTGATAAATTACATATATTTTTTATGTACGACCAGTGTGATGTTTGATTATACAAGTGTTGGTCAGGAGAGTCCGATCAGAGACATCCGTTGGGTATAACAGAACCAAGTTGCTTACCAGAAACATTGATGCAAGAAGTCTTTGCTGCTCCACCGTGATAAGTTAGATTAATTGCCTGCATTCGAATCTGTGTGCATGGGAATCGCTTGCTGCAATCCATCTTTATCGCAACTTTTGTGGCCGATGTTCCCATGATTCCACTATATATTACATCGTTTATTTTGATTCCCGACACCTAAATATTTGTTTAATTTTCACATTAGTCATTATGTTTTAGAAACAATTCTCACATGATCAATATTAAATCCATCATCTAATTAGGTTCTAAGATATGTAAATAAATACAAAATTCGGTATTTAAGAATTTTTAAAATATGATGGTCATTTATCGAAGAGATAAAGACCAAAATAGACCTAAAAAAATTTTGTCCCCAAAATAGCACTCAAAGAGAAAAATGACTAAAATAAACTTTATTAAATGATGTAAATATATATTTATACCTTTGGGTTAAATAATAAACTTAGGGTTTAGAGTTATGGGGTGGGGGGTTTTGGAGTTGAGGTTTAAAAATTAAAAAAATATTAAAATTTTTAAAATAAAAAAATCTATTTTGGTCATTTTTTCTTTCAAGATCTATTTTTGTGACAAAAAATTCAAAAAAAGCTATTTGAGAGATTTGCTCTTTATCGAATGTGTTTTCTTAAATATCATAACTTTCGCGTTTTCAACAGTGTCATGTTTATTTGTAATAATATATAAATACATTAATTATTAACAAAACTGTAAACGCAGTTCTTTTTAGTTTTTACTAATTTTGGATTTCAATATATAAAAATATTATAAAAGGAGAAAAGACCTCAGGAGGGCAATAAGAATCGCCAGGGCAATAGTTCTGGTCAATGAGGATAGGACGGGAGACGTTGACCATAAGAGCCCCTAAGAACCGAACCCTATCCACGAAGCCTATGCTATGACGTGGCCACGACTTTATCCTCAGCCCATTATCCGTCCGTACGAACACTGCCTTCTTCACTGTCACATTTTGCACGCCTTCCTCTTCTAGCTCCTTCGCTAAGCTACCAATGCTGGACAAAATAATATATGTTAGACCAAGATTACTAGACCAAACTTGTAATATATCACGTTAGGTGTTACTATATATATACCTGATTCCATGTCCAGGACCACAGATGATTCCATCTACCATCAGGTTCTTTGTACCGGGTCCGATCGAGATACAGTCGTCTCCTGTTTTGATAGAAGCATTTTTGACCTCGACATCAGTCGATTTCTGAATGTGAATTCCATCAGTGTTGGGGCTATCATCTGGTGCTATGATACGGATATCTTCAATTTTTACATTGTTGCAACTGTTGATTGCTACGTGGAACAATTGGCTGTTCAATGACAATACTCCTTTGATCTTCACGTTGTACGAGTCCGTGAATCTCAGTGTCTGCATTTTAATTTCAAGTAACCTTATTTTATGTTCGGTCCTGATTGTTTATAAGGCAAATCTCTCAAATAGTCCCTTTTAAAGTTTTTGTCACAAAAATAGATTTTGAAAGAAAAAATGACTAAAATATATTTTTTTTATTTTGAAAATTTTAATATTTCTAAATTTTTTTAATTTTTAAATTTCAACTCCAAAACCCCCACCCCGTAACTCTAAACCTTAAGTTTAGATTAGTTAACCCAAAGGTATAAATATATATTTACATTCTTTAATAAAATATATTTTGATTATTTTTCTCTTTGAGTGCTATTTTTGAGATAAAAACTTTTTTTTATCTATTTTGATCTTTATCTCTTTTTTGTTTATATGTGTTTTGCATTTTCTTATGTGTTTGTATTATATATATGATACAAGTGTTTTTTTTTCAGATAAAAAGATAGTAGTAAGAAACAAGAACTATTAAACTAAAAATGGTCAAATTAAGAAACTTTTAAAGACACACCAATTTGGAGTTTAGATATATTTTTAGGGTTTAGGTATTTGACTTTTCTTTATAAAATTAGTTTTTTGACTTTAGGATTCAATTTATTGATTTGTTTATTTTGGAAAAATATATATTATTTTAATATTTTGGTATATGATAAGGCATATATATTTATTATTGCAAAAATACTTAATAAGCTAAGTTTTCTTACTGTGAAATTCTATATGTTTTGTTTGTTAAACTGAAAACGAAGGCAAAGGCACATATATATTGGCATTTTAACATAATTGCAGCCTTAGAATTAAAACTTATTGACCCGAATTAAAGGTTTCAGCTAACACATATGAACATACCGTTGCACCTTCAGGGCAGTTTTGACCATTGGCCTTGCAACTCCACAGTGTGGATCCTTTAGCATCAAAAGAGCCTCCAAGAATAGTAACATTGTGAACACGAACAAAACTGAACCAGTTTTGTTTTGCCCCAAGCAACCTATAATCTTGAGGACCAATCAAAGTTCCATCGATTCTTAGGGTTATCTCAGCGCTTCTGCAACTTCTTCCTTCAAAGCGAAGCTCCCGACCAATCAAATACCTTCCTCTTGGAACGTAAATCATGACCGAGTCTTCCACTCGACATGCTGAGTCCCATGCATCCGAGAAGGCTTTTGTGGAATCTACAACTCCGTTTGGTATCGCCCCGAAACTCAGAACGTTAAGACTTGTTCTTGCCTCAGACTGAGCATAACGGGACATGACAATTGTTACAAGGATTGTAAAGACGTGAACAAAGCTTAGAGACGATGCCATTACGATGGATAATGTGTTTGTTTTTATTGGAATGATATAAAAGTTTAAGAACGTATTAGTTTTCCGGTGAAAGATATTTGATATATATTTTTTTTTTGATATTTGATGAAATCTATAAGTGTGGACGTGTGTATATATATGTTTTAAGGTTTTGGATAAAGAGAAGAAGGCTTCTTTATGGTTTAAGAATCATCATATGAAGCAAACGGCGCTCGTCGCCATCAATTTCTCTACGGTATCTGAAAACGAGTTGTTTGGTTTCCAAGTCATTTAGAGCCTCCGTACGTAACGTTCAAAATATATTCTATCTTTTCTATTAAGTCGAGTAAGTACGAAGTGATCCTTCTACTTAAATCATCTTTTTATAAGATTGACTGTTGCACATAACTTGGTTTTATACAATTCAATATATAAGATTTATATATAGCCTTCATTACTATTTACAATACAAATTTGGTTTTATATAATTCAATATATAAAATCATGATATATTTATAATCAAAATTTAATATGTTCATCTATAACTAGCTACTCTACAAACAACATAGCATCCGAGTTAGCGAGGAAAACCTCAAGTTCCCATGATCATTGTTAATGATTGACAACAACAATTGATTCTAAAGATTTTAAAAGCAGACTAGCGGAATATGTCGAGTTTAGTGGACGGGACGAAGCTAGAATTATAATACTTTGATTTGGGCTGTTTTTTTCAAATCGAACATGTAATCGGATCTGAATTCCCGTTCATCGAGTTAAATATAAAATATATATATATATATATATATATATATATATATATATATATATATATATATATATATAATATGTGTGTGTGTGTTTATGTGTATAAAATTAAAATTTACATTTTTAATACAGATGGGATATATTTGCAATGAAATTCAACGGTCATTTTCATATGTTTAAATTTGTTAACTAGTATTATATTTTACTTGAAAGTACTTATTTATTATTTTTTATAATTATAAAATACGAACTAGTATTTTATTGAGTGGTCTTTCTTCGTTTTTCGTTCCTTTTTAAGCCTTATTTTAAGAGATCTATCATACATGCTTAGTTGAAAGTTAAGCATCGCATTGCTTATAAAAGAATGTACAAAATTTAATAATTCATTATATACTGTCATCGACCCCAAAAATCCTGTGTTTATCTGAATTCTCAACTCGCTTTAGATGACTTGCTATGTCTTAATTAAAATACATTAAATATCATGTAATGTACTGTTCACATTATAAGAATATTATCATATTTAATATTAGATTGAGAACTGGCGTAAATCACTATTACTAATGTAACTTTTCATAGCTACATAAAGTAATAAAACAAAGTATAAAAGTTATACAGATAAGTTTTATACTTTTATAATTTAATTTCTGGTAAAATTAGAATATATCAAAATAATATAATTAATTAAATAATAAATGTTTAAATAAATGTATGGTCCTATATTAGAATCATAAATTGATAACTATACTATAAAAAAACTTATAAAGTTTATATAAAATAAACAAAACATTTATTGGTTGTTTTTTGCTTTAAAGTGATGAATTTGTATTTATTGTATAAGATTATGAAAGCAAATATTAATTTTATTTTAAATATAAAATAAGATAGTTCAAAGTTATTAATTTATAGAGGGTTTACTCTATACGGTGGCTTGGTAGAAAATGAGCAAATACACTGACATCTTCGTAAATGCATCTCTTTTGTGTTCAAGTCCAGATTAATTTTGAAAGAATCAGTTTGTCGACGACAAAAAAAAACTAATTACTTTAATTAGATATCCACACTATCTGGTAGTATAAAAGTTAACAATTTTGCATTGGAGATTTTCAAAATAACATATTGTTATGGTCATATATAGTGATATTACTCAACAATATTAAATACAAATTCATCAATTTAGTTATCAGAGTATTATTGAGAGAGAGAAATACAAAAACAATAAAAGTTACATTACAAATCCATTACTCATAAGCAGCAACAACATATTAGCCTCAAAACAAAAAAAAAACGCAAGAAGCTAATCACTTTCACACAAGTTTTCCCCATTAGAATCCATAAAAGGCAGGACGTTGCTTTCAACCTCACTGTATGTTACACTTACAAAAGATCCCTCCGAGAGAGAGGTGGCTCCTCTTCTATGGACTGTGCAAGTTCCTTCAACTGCTCAACCACATCAAGTGTATTGCTTAGCTGTTGATAATCGGATCGATGAAGAGCGTTTATTTGTCCTGAGGTTTTGGGTCTATCATCGTAACGTTTCTTTGCGGATGCACCACGAGGGCAATGACGCACACGGATTCTATGGTTTTTCGTTTGGGTCGAGAACCTTCCGTGCACCACCAGCACCAATATGACTTCCTCATCTCTTGTGTCTTCACACCATGAGTTCTGAGCAACACCGTCCACAACTCTTCTACTGTTGGGAAGTCTTCGAGGCGGACTGAGACCTCAGCTATTTGGTTCGGCTTGATTATCCCCGTTCCTGGAGACACCTGTTCAAATCAAGTAAGCAGTTAGTGAAATCGCAACTGCTAATTGTTGGAAATACAAAAATGACAAAGCCATGAAAGAACAACTAACCTCCAGCCACTGGGGAAACCCGAAAGAGCCTCTTGCTCGGTGGTCGTGTGCCTGACCGTCTTCCTCTATGATGGATTGACCTTCACAAACTATTTTGAAGAAAGCAATGTGCTTCTCGCTCTTATTCGTGATACGCAGAATCGTTGAGTCATGGTTTTGGAGAATTATATTATTAGTGCTGACAACTGTTTCTGGAACCTTGCTTAACTCTCCAAGCATGACCTTGATCTTCTTATTCGTGTTTATGATGTTCCCCAATTCTTGTCTCCTAACTGATTCATCCACCCGGGCAATCTTTACGCTAAATACACAGCGCACGGGCTTGTGGTCACTGTCTGTTACATCCATGCACGCATCATACCTTACCAAAAACAAAACAAAACAAGTGCAAGTCTCAATTCTAGGTTTTAATTATCAAGGGTCACATAAAGCATGATTTATTCAAATCTGTATCTCAAGGGGCTCTTAGCGACAACCTTATACATAAGTCCTTCGTTATAGTAAGCTAAAAACTTGTTATCTCAGATGAGGACTGACACACTATTCATCATCTGTCAATGATCTAATAAAACATATGGAAACCTACCGTGATCCTGTATCTACTATGCTTTCTAGTTTTTATAGCAAACTGAGACAGAAACCCACTGAACGTATCTAACGAGAAAACAGGAAGCTTACTGTGATACAGAAGACACCACTGGACAATCCAAACTGCAGTCAGCTCCCAAATGACTCTTGCTATCCCGATAGAGGATCCTATCACACCAGGCAGGAATCCGCTTCTTTTCCCCAGAGTCATATCCTGCAGAAACACAACTTCAATGTTCAAATACGGTTTCGGAAACTCAGTGCCCGTTCAATCCCAAAAGCTCTGGATATAGTAATATTATCACAGATCCAGCCTCTTTCCATTGAAAAAAATCATGTGACAATATCATAGAAGCCAGCAGAAAGTTTGCTATCACCAGTTTAGAGACATAGTGTGAACATATTTTCAAATTTCCTAGGTAGATGCAAGGCTAACTTTTCAAACTATATTTTGTAGGTTTCCTGTGTTAGTACTAGGAGAAATCCACATTCTCAACTTTTTCAAATTATTGACCTGTAGGAATTAGGCTACCTACCTAGCAGAGAAAAACTTGGATGTTCACAATTCATAATGCAGTTAACTTAAGAAAGATTTGGAACGATGAAAGAGAGAGAGAAAAGAAAGATTTGGAACAGAACCTTGAACTATGATTATACATGGAAAATTATTAGAAGCAACAAAGAGAAAATTACTGACCTGCTAGACCAGCTTGGTGCCTTTCAAACTTGTATGTTGGAGGAAACCTGATAATTGCTTCACGCATCCCTTGAAAAACATTCCCAGCTTCCATTTCAGCACGTAGCTGGTCTTTTTCTCTTAGCCAGTCAAAGCATCTTTGAGAAATGAAATCCCTTGTTTCATCATAAGTTATATCGTCCAAGCGGTAGTTAAAATCTCCAAGAAATACGATCATGTCTGCTTCAGATAATTCAGGCCTTAGTTCAAATGTGTTGACAGCCTGTGAAAAATATAGCTCTTAGACTTTTGAAGAAATTACACATTACAGTCTCTGATAGAGAAATATAGCAAGAAAACTACAACAAGCAAAGGAAGTACGCACATTTCCAGTACGAGGCATTGAGACACTAGATGAAGCACTAGCTGCAATGGAAGAGATCAATAACAAGAGAGACCAATGAATAGGCCAAAATCGATAAGCCAAGAAGGCAACACAGCAGGAGAGGAATATATTTCGCAGCATACCAGCTCCTGAATTGAGTGAACTAGATTGGCGTGAAAACGCCATTGTTCGATAAACATGGTCGAAGTCAGCATTTCGCCGGCTAACAGCTTCAAGGTGTGCAGCGAAATGACAATTTACAAAGCACAGTATTCGATCATACATTCTGAGTCGAACACCTACCGCTCCCTGAAAAGGCAAAAAATGTTCTGTAATTATAGAGATGAGATGGTAAAGAAATAAAAAGTGGACACGAACCATAAAAGTTAACATCAATATAATACTTGCGATAATCCCATATTTTTTGATACTCGTGAGCAACTATTGCCAAAACGCGCCATACCTTATTACCAATCGCTCGTCCAAAACCACAAGGGACCGCAGCAGCGTCAACATCTCCCACGTGAGGCTTAAGGTCATTTCTAACCCTGAAAATATATCTCCTCGATAAGAATATAAACTTATCAAGTTCATTCAATACTGGCAAGTTAAAGGGTAAAACACGACCCAGAGAGAAAGTATGCGGCATAGAAATTGGGGAAAAAACCCGAGAGTCAACAAAGGAAGCACAAGTAACACCGGAATCTTTATTCTCTCTCCTTAGCTTTAAGACCAAACCAAACTTTTTAAGAAAACCAAATAAAGATCAACGAAATCTGAAATAAGATAATTCATACTGAAAAGCTATTCTTATGCAGTTATTTAAGAGCTGCTCTGTAGAGTTGGACAAAACGAGATTGAAAGAGAACATTTGGCATCCGAGAATTAAACAACCCAGACGAGCATAAATAACATGGAGTATACTTCAACTATAAACATAGATTGTCCAAAAAATGAACAGATATAAGTGACTTCAAGGACTAACCATACACATATGAGCAACCCTGCTAGCTGCCTAGAGCCAACACGAACAAACGATGAACCCTCATCCAAAGATTTCCCTATCATATCCATCCACCACTGACCTAGTGGACTACCCTCAAGTCCCACCTGCATTTTCGAGGAAACAGCGTTAAAAATTTCAGACAACCAAAACGCAATTTACAGGTAGGCTATTAGCTTGTCGTATAAAACTTAATTCCTTAACCAGAAAGAGAATGAAAAAGGATGCGTGCGTGTGTGCGCGCACGTGTGCGTCTGAAAATTTATTTACATGGAAATAACTTAAAAGTAAAACAAAGGTCACTAGGATCGCGCAAAATGAAGGTCAATCAATTGAGGCAGTTAACCAGATTTTGTTCATGTTGTCTACTCTTCCCTGAATTGCATAACTTAAATAGCATTGGCGTTGCATCAGCCAGAAGAATGGCATACACATTAGATATAAATATGTCCCGGTAATACTAGGTAAACGGCAACTTACTGTTTCTCTTGCTGCGGACATTGCAAGAACTCCTGCTCCCATTTCAACTTCTTGCAGTCCAACAACTACGATCTCAACTCCAATTGCAGCACAGCCTAACCAAGATACAATTGAGTCGGTTGATGCTCTACCCTCTCCAACGTTCCACGTACCAGCAAGTATTTTCAGGTTCTCGATCCTTGAATACAAAAATTCTTTCCCAGCCAACTCAGCCCGCAATACATTGTCAAGGGGCCCTGGAGAAGTAACATTCCATCCTCGGATGCCTCCATGATACGCAAGAGTAAATAAATAACCACCACCAATAGCCATTTTTATTACAGGACCACTATGAGCCACCCATCCTCCAAGCAGCTTTCCCTCAAGGTCCAATACCTGAACAGTTCCATTGGCATAACCAACCCACAGCCGAGAACAAAAAGTAAACATGCAGAGAATACCAGAAGACTGGTATGAGAACTCTTGCAAGCAATTACCATTCCCATCCCATCGCATAATGACACCGTTTGCAGTTCCAGTCCAAATTAGTCCATCAGCAGATATGACAATGGCCTCAGTCCTTCTACTATCATCACAAAACCCCCCTTTCACTGCAGCCCGGCGAACAGCATCAGCAGCTCCCATAATAGCATTACGCGACCGCTGAAAGAAACCAAGAGAAGACTGACTTTTCTCTTTCCTTGAAGCAGTGGCAATCCTCATATTTGCATCTTCATCAGTGCCAAAATCAGGAAACACGGACATGTCATTTCGATTTTCAAGCTGCCCATCAATATTGAATACTTTGATCAAATCCCTTGTGCGAGCATCCCTGACATGCAATAAACAAACAGAAGACAAACAAAAATCACAACAGAGTTATACAGGTAAACTTAATTGTTGTGGCTAGTAATTGAAAACCACAGAGTCAATGATATACAAAAGTAGATAATGTTTATCAAGTGTATTGATTAAAATGCTTTGAAATTTTGGAGATCAGCCAGAATCATAAGGCTGATGCATAAGAAAAGCAGACAAAAACGAGTCTCCAACTTACCACAAAGCAAATGTCAGGGGACTAGCACTCCATACGTTTGCCCTTGTGTGATCAGATACCAAGAACGTAACATCTGATGTCAGTGTATTAGCAAAACCATTGGCCGAAGTCTGGCTCCTTGGGTCAATATACGATCTCTCTACTGATACCACAGCCATGTGCCTCTGTTCCATTTTCAAAGAAAGAGACTTCCCCAGAACTTCCCAGGGCCAAACTTTAAGAGCGCCTCCCTCAGACCCGGACCATATATCTCCTAAACAACCGATACCAAAAGTTGTGACATGAAAGAAGGTTAAACACAATAAAACTCGTCTGCAAAGGTTCCATAATTTATATCCAAAGGTAGAAACAGAGAGTCCAATAGGCAAACGAGATCATCTATCCACCCAAGGAAGATCAAGTACAGGAAGTTTCAAGGTCACAACTAGAACCCACCCTTTTTCCCCGAACATTATAGTGAAACAACGATAAATGGAAGAGGTAGAATCATTAATAAATATTTATCACACAAGCAAATTGACAAGGACCATTCTGAGACTCCATAAATACTAAAATAGACACTCTAGCCAGCTTGTCTACTAGATCTAGAGGAGCCAAAATATGCGTTAGTCAGCAAAACAAACAGAAACTAGCTAACCAAATATCAAGATCCAATGACTACCAAAGATAAGAATCTCAATATCAACATCCATCTTCTAACTACTTAAATCCGCGTGTTGCTAACATGAAATCTATAGCTAAAATGTCTAAAGACTCACCGTAAGAGGAGATGGCAATGGAGAGAACCGGACCACGATGAGCTTGCCAAGATAAGGCTTCTTCAATCACATGATCATCTCCCAGTTTCCAACATCTGATCCTCCCATCTCTATGCCCACTCCAAACAACTCTACTACCATCATCTCCAATCATACAAACAACAGAAGACCCAATCTCCATCTCCGAAGTCTCCTTATACGGCGCCGTATCCTCTACCTCTAATCCCCTCCCGCTTCCGTACAGTCCGTTAAAATCCCACACCTTCAATCCACCGTCCTCAGCTCCCGCCCACAATTGTCTCTCCGTACTCGTCATCGTCCTCAGGAACCGTCCGATTTGACTTTCCCTTAGAGGATGAGGCCTGACCTCGAGACTTGGAGGCCGATTCGGATGAACCGCAGACCTGATCGGAACCTTGAAGATCCCGGTCCCGCCGCACTTCCCGACGAATTCCGGAAGAGAATCGGAGCCGTCGACGTCGTTCTCCGGTCCGATCGCGTCGAAATTGCCGTCTTGGCTGAGCCTCCGGTCGAGGAATTGGATCATGTAGTCGATTCGCTTGTTGGAGTCGTCGACGGAGGGAGCGGAAGGGTGAGATTCGTCGCCGGAGGAGGAGGAGGAGTAGGAGTAAGAACCAGGGTTGAAAAGCGTGGACGGAGTAGCGGTGGCGGAGGAGAAGTCGGAATCGTTGGGAGTGGTGAAGAAGGAGAAGACGTCGTCGTTTTGATGATCTCCCATGACTTGGAAGTTTTACTTGAGCAGAGTCGAGAGAGATGAAGAGTTTTAGATTCGGTAAAGCCTCTCTCGAGAGATATTTTGGAGAAGCAGAAATGCTTGAAACGTGTTGCTAAGAACCTCCTCTGGTTATTATTATTTCCCGGTCAGTAAAAAAAATATGATCACATTGTACTACTGTGAATCACATTTTTATTTCTTCTTTTCGACATGCCAAAGCGGCTGAAGTCTTCAATGAATTTTGTAAATTAAAAAGAATCATTGTTTACATAATATGAATCAAATAATCTACTTTTGAATAGAACTGAGCTGACTTTTTACAGTCTTGTCAATGATTTTTGCAAGTTGATATAGCAATGTAATGAGATTCGCGATATTGTCTTTGATTCCTTTTTCTCTACAGGCTATGAGTCGCAGCTTGAAACAAGTATCGGTTTATGTAAGTGGTTGGCATGTCATGTGTACTCTGCCAGATCAAAGCAATAATACTGTAACGCTCCGACTGGCAAGTCTAATGGGCTTTCGACGCTCTTTCATTAAGTTTGTGGGCTAATTTTTCGGAAGCTCGAAAATCATATTTATTGACCATGCAATCACCATATGACATTTCCTCGTGTTTTGACCTAACTAGCACGATATCGCCAATCACTTTCCGACAAGTCACATGTTATTTCACTATTCCAGCATAAGCATGCTTAACCCTCTGTAACAGAAAAAAGTAAACGCATTTTGGTAACATAAATAATCACATCAATTCTCTTAAATCCTTCCACATATAACATAAATCGAGATGTTACATTTATATCATTTTTTGCCAACCATGTCTATACTAATTCGAATTACACACTGATTAAAAACCTAAATCAATGAATAGAATCAGCATAAACCAAATCATATAGCAGATTTTAAGCTCTTGTCTAAACTGGTTCCACTAATGCTCCAAATCTGAACATACCCAACTAATACTCTCAGTCTTAACTAGTTCTATGAGTCAATGTGAACAATCTAAAAAATCTTGTTAGTATAATGTCGGACAAATTTCTCAAATAACTATTTTTAATTTTTTGTCACATAAATAGTTTTAAAAATTATCGAAATACACATTTTATTTTAAAAATCTTAATATTTTTTAATTTTAAATCTCATTTCTAAAACCTCACCCCGTAACTTTACATTCTAAATTTAAATTAGTAAATTTTAAAAATATAAATGTATATTTAAACTTTTTAATAAAATGTATTTTGGTTATTTTTTTTCTTAAAGTCTATTTTTATGATAAAAAACTTTAAAAAAAAAATCCTAGGATATTTCTCTATCATGTTTAAGAGTTGTTTATGTTATTTAACTTGTTTTTCATAGCAACATGTGTCACAAACTTTTTTCATTCTTTAACCACATCTCCTTTGAAATCGACTTAGAACGTGAAAACTCATATGTCTCATCTTCTTGCGTCAAAGATCTAGTTGAGATTTTTAAAACACCAAACATTTACTGGATGCCTCTCACTTATAATAGTTCTTACTTGATCTAACATTGAGAATAACTATACTTTTGGTTGCATCAATAACTTTAAAATGGATTTTAGTGAATATGACTTTCAAACCGTCTGTCACATAACTAGCAAATACTGATGAAACTGGCTTTTAATCCTTTGACAAGATAGACACTCACAAGTTGTGGTTGATTTGAATTCTCAATAAAACCAACACCATGAACTAGACTTTGAATTTGAATTTCCAGTCTCATCTGAAGCGTAAGCTACATTCACCATCATTTTGATTCCAGTTTGATCGCATTGTCTTGACAAAGTTTCACACAACATTTATCAGTCTTGCAATGCCCTGCTTCTAGGAAAATATAAATCTTGCTTTCCTATCCATATCTTGCCATGATATATTATATCTCATTGGTTCAATGAAGCACTTGTTGGACATTCAAGCTTGTTTGTCCTTTTCTAAAGTTAATTAATACACCCAAATCAATAGCAATCTATTTTGAATTAGAAAAGTTCAACTCTAATTTGACAATTTAACAATATCTTCACGTGAATTTATTTGCAAGAAGACTAAGAAAAAAAAATAATCTCAAACAATATATCCGTTCTAGCTATCCGTGACGTGGATAATCTCCAAATACAAATAAAATACAACGTAAATAATAAGATATCGTTGACAAAAGAAAATGTAACATATCCCCCAGTTGACCAAACCACATCAACAATATCCATATTACCAAATTCTCACCAAAATCGCTAACAAATAAACGAAAACATTCTTCAATCATTCACCTTCTTCAAGAAAATTGGATAAAACATTATTTAAAATAAAATTATACGCATAACATGAGACTATATTATTGAAATCTTTTCATCCATCAGTCTTTCTTCATCAAACATACTCTAAACGGTTCAAAAAATATTTACAAAACACTGTAATATACTTTTGACCCCCATAACGGTAGAATATTGTCGACAAAAAAAAACGGTAGAATTTACTTTCTAATATTAATAAGAAAAATCTATTTTAGCATATGGTACATGAACTAACATTAATTAAGAAAACACTCTTTATACAGCCCTAAATTTCGTCAATTTAGAGGGTAAAATCAGTTATTCATGTGAATTATATAGAGTTCTCAATGTACATGTAAATAAATATTATCTTTGTGAAAAATTAATAATAATAAACATTATCTACGTTTCATAATAAATGTCATCTATTTTCTTATAAATAATAACATTTTTTATTACAAACAAGATTTTTTTTAAATATCACTTTTATATGCCTAGTAGTTCAACTTATCAAATAGGAGTATAAAATATATATTTATTTCCTTAATACGTGTAAAGACATTTATAATGAAAATATATTTGTCATTTGTCTATATAAAGAGAGAGATTTCTAAGCTTTAAATTCTGAGATTCTCCTTCATTTCTGCTACGAAAAAAGCTTTTAAATTAAAAACCATTTTTTTGCTATTTTACATTTTTTGCTATCTACTGAGAGAGGAATAAAAAATGAGAGGTATAGCAACAAAGAACTCCGGCGTTGCGCCGTTGTTTTTGCTATGCATCGCCGTGGCAGTCTCCGCCTTTGAGGACATAGAAAAGTTAAGGATTTGGCCGTTACCGGCGGAAGTTAGCCACGGTGGCCGGAGAATGTATTTAAGCGAAGATTTCAAGCTTGTTACGGAGGGAAGCAAATACCAAGACCCTTCAGGGATTTTGAAAGAAGGTTTTGATAGAATGATTGCAGTTGTGAGGCTGAGCCACGTTGTCTCCGGCCACCACCGAAACTCTTCAGGCTCCGGTGGATCTGGTCTGCTTCAGGGACTCCACGTCACCATCTCTTCCTCCACTGATGAGGTTAGTCTCTTATTCATCCATTCACGTGAAGGAATAAAATTGTTTTTTTTTCTTTGCCATGAAAATTAATACTTTGCTTAGTTTTATGAATTTTAGAGTAATGCCATTATTTTTTGAAAAGTATTGCAAACAGTTATAAGTAAAAGGGCATGTGTAAAAAGAAATCTGAAAAGGAGAATAAGAAGAAAAAGTTAAGTTGACAAGATAAATATTCTTTTTTTTTGTGTGGATGAAGATCATTTTCTCTGTTTTATTTTAGAAAATTGTCACGTATTTTATGCTGAAACTTTCTAAATTGAAATTCATTTTTTTTTGCTAAAAAAATATATTTTTAACTGCAATTGTGTTTGCTCTAAAATGTTCACCATTCTCATCCTAACTAGTAGCTACTGGCATTATCTTCTTGGAAGAATTTCTTATTGCTTTTAGCAAAAAAAAAATCTTATTGCTCAAAATATAATATTTTATAGAGTAATTTAAACAATTTTTGTCGCCAAAATAATTTTTAAAAAAAAATGATCAAGATATATTTTATTAAATAATATAGATATAAATTTATACTTTTTGGGTTAATTAATCTAAATTTATGGTTAAGATTATGAGATGGAGTTTTTGAATAAATCTAAAATTAAAAAATATTAAAAAAATATAGAAAGGTATTTTAATTATTTTTTGAAATCAATTTTATAATAAAAACATTAAAAAATTTTAATCGAGAAATTTAGCTTATTTTATATATTCAGTAGATGTATGGATTCTCCAACTTTTTTTTTATTTTAATGTTTGCTTGCTTGGTTTTGCTGATTGGTGTCTGGAGAGTTGTTGGTTGTGTGGTGGTCCACCGCACTCACGGACATCCTCATTGATTAATTAAAGTTCTTATACTTGAGTCTTGACACAAAAACTGGGAAAAATCATTTGCAATTTTGCATGAGTTTTGAAAAAAAAAAATATATCAAGAATTGCTTTGTTTCTAAAACAAATAGTTTGCAGTTTATTACGTGTGTTTTGAAAGAGCTTATTAATTAAAGGTATATTTTATGTATGTTATTTTATTGAAAGTTAAGACATATGAATGTATTGCTAATGTTTATCGTATAGATGATTACAAGAATTCTATTCCTTTTTTGAAATAGTACTTAAAAACATTTTTTAATTAGTGTATTATTTAAAATTAAGTCGGTATATCATATATATTACAAAATCATATCAGTTATTCTTTGTTCTAAAACGTGGTTATAGCCATGGAAATTTGCCAAATCCGATTACTGATAGTGCTTATGCACCAGGTCCTTTGATCATTTGGCACGTACGAGTTTAAAGAAAACATTGTTAATGTGATTTGTTAAAAATCCAACATTATTATTATTATTAATATTATTTATTAGTAAAATCGCTGTGACTGGTATGGTGCAGTTGGAATATGGAGCAGACGAATCGTACAAATTAGTGGTTGCATCCCCAGGGAAGCCGTCTTATGCACAACTTGAGGTTAGTACCTTCCCACGCACCAACTAAAAGCTACTACCTTTTATCATTTTCTCTAACCACTTTATTATATCATCCAAAAAGTATTTAAATGTGAATTCAGCTTTATAACCATAAAAGACACCAACTTTTAAACATTTGGTTTTCCTTTCATTTCCTCTCTTTTATAGTTGAGTTCGACATCTAATTGCTGGAAAATATATATGTTTAAGAGAAAAACTTCCAAAATACATCTATTTTACGTTGAAATTTTGCTTACTAAAATAGACCTATAAAAATTTGTCCCAAAAATAGCACTCAAAAAAAAAAAATTATCAAAATAGATTTTATTAAATGGTGTAAATAAATATTTATACCACTTGAGTTAATTAATCTAGTTTAGAAGTATGTGATAGGGTTTTGGAGGTGAAATTTAAAAT
Organism: Moricandia moricandioides; assembly: GCA_905132885.1. Taxonomy (NCBI): domain Eukaryota; kingdom Viridiplantae; phylum Streptophyta; class Magnoliopsida; order Brassicales; family Brassicaceae; genus Moricandia; species Moricandia moricandioides. The sequence continues at coordinate 70,615 of CAJHQQ010001966.1, forward strand.
TAAAAAAAATTGAAATTTTCAAAAAAATAAATATATTTTGGTCATTTTTTTTAAGGTCTATTTTTGTGACAAAAATTAAAACTTCAAAAGAGTCTATTTGAGAGATTTAACTTTGTAAATATTTCATTAAAAATAAAAAAATTCTGTCTCCAATAGTTCAAGAAAAAATATATTTCTTAAAAAATATATATATATATATAAATATACATATATATATATATTGTAATTCCTCATGGACTCGAAAATCAACAAGAAATGCATTCTTCTTGGCACTATATATATATATATATACAACAGAGGCCAATGTAAGGACCTGCAATGGTTGCCTCCACGTGAATATATTAACCATGATGGGCTTAGTATGGTCTTTCTTTAAAAAAGTTTTTTTTTCATGTACTAGAATACAAATGCAAGCACAAGTCTTGAGCTGCTTTTGTGTCAATTTACTATTTCCCTTTGTTTTTTTAAACATTGAATATACATAAACAGACCACTAAGTCAGCCAATAGTACAAAAAAAAACCATGAAAAGATATGATAGTGTGTGATTCCACTAGTGTTTGTTGGATCTCTTGTCTTATTATATGAAATCGTGAAACCTCTCCACCGAAATTTATGTTGCAACGCAGGCAAAAAGCGTTTACGGTGCATTGCATGGCCTACAGGTTTGTGTTTATTATTTTTTACCCAACTTAGTTATTATTTTACGAGAGAAGAATAATTAGTTATAAACTGAACAAAAATAAAATAAAATTAATAAATGCAGACATTCAGCCAGTTATGCCATTTTAATATGAAGAAAAAGGTAATAGAGATTTTAATGACTCCATGGAATATCACAGACCAGCCCAGATTCTCTTACCGTGGTCTTATGATCGGTAAGCAAAAGTTCTCAGTTAAACGCTACTAATATATAAATGTTTATATAAGATATGAAATATTGTTTGTTGCTGCAGATACATCTCGACATTATTTACCACTACCTGTTATGAAGAACGTGATTAATTCAATGACATACACCAAGCTAGTAAGCTCTTTCTTTTTTAATTATTCAATTTGATTGGTTCATGAATCTTATCACTTACAATAAAAGTCTGGTTGGTTTGGGTGTAGAATGTGCTTCATTGGCACATAGTGGACACACAGTCATTTCCATTAGAGATTCCTTCGTATCCAAAGCTATGGAATGGTGCTTATTCTCCCACTCAGAGATACACTTTCGAAGACGCTGCAGAGATCGTCAAGTAATGTTGTTGGGTTTCATAAATTATATATAAACATTTATATATATGAATGTTAGTAATCCCCATATATATATATATATGAACTACTTTTGCAGTTATGCTCGGCGACGAGGGATTCATGTCTTGGCTGAGATTGATGTTCCAGGACACGCTCTCTCATGGTAATTTCCTTTTTTTTTTCATTTTCAATTTCTATATATTCAAATTTAATTGATAATAATTTTCATTCTAATAAATAAATAAAAAAGGGGAAAGGGGTATCCTTCCTTGTGGCCCTCCAAGAATTGTAAAGAACCACTTGACGTGAGTAGTGACTTTACATTCAAGGTCATTGATGGCATTCTCTCTGGTACGATCTTTAAAAACACTCATCATATTTTTATATGCATAACCAAACTTTTTTTTTCTAATGGAATTATCTTTTTCAGATTTCAGCAAGATCTTTAAGTTTAAATTTGTCCACTTAGGAGGTGACGAAGTAAATACAAGTAATTAACGAAACTATATCCTCTCTTTAACAAATAGTATACATTTTTTTCTCAATCGTGTTTAGTTTCCTAGAATATTGACTACAAGTACTTTCGTTGCAGCTTGCTGGTCTATAACACCGCGAATATCCAAATGGTAATTGATACTTATAGACATTTTTTATAGTTCTGTAATTTTTTTTCTGATCATGTTAATTTTACTTGAACTATCTAACCAACAGGCTAAAAAAACATCGCAAGACTGAAGCAGAAGCTTATGAATATTTCGTCCTGCGGGCGCAAAAGATCGCTTTGTCACACGGATATGAAATCATCAACTGGTAATTTAAACATCCATTCATTAGATTGGACAGTAAAAAAAAATTATTCTAACCAAAGTAGCTTTGCCTTTAGTTACTACATTTTGCTCTAATGTTATATATACTGTAGGGAAGAAACCTTCAACAACTTTGGAAACAAATTAAACCCCAAGACGGTGGTCCACAACTGGTAAAATGCAAACCATAAAAGAAAGTACAAATTGTGACATTGAAAATACTTATCTATTTTTTACTTATTGGTGAATCAGGCTTGGTACAGGAGTTGTTGAGAAAGTAACCGAGGCTGGTTTAAGGTGCATAATGAGTAACCAAGACAAATGGTATTTGGACCATATAGACACACCGTGGCAAATGTTTTACGCTAACGAGCCACTTGAGAACATAAAGGATCAAAAGCAACAAAGTCTAGTACTTGGTGGCGAAGTTTGCATGTGGGGTGAACATATTGATGCTTCAGACATTGAACAAACCATTTGGCCTCGTGCTGCCGCAGCTGCAGGTACATTTTACATCTTGCAAAATAGTTTATTTTACATTTTGTATGATACTTTTTTGCCAAGAAGATTAACGTTATGTTATGGTGTTTGGTAGAGCGGTTGTGGACACCCTACAAGAAGCTGGCTGAAAATCCCGACAAGGTAACTGCGAGGTTGGCTCACTTTAGATGCTTGTTGAATGAAAGAGGAGTTGCAGCTGCACCTTTGGTTGGTGGAGGACGAGTGGTGCCTTTCGAACCAGGTTCATGTCTCGCTCAGTAACGTTCGAAATGGTTTAGATTGTAGAATATTTTACAGTCAGTGGTGTCGTGGCTGAGAACAAGCAACAGCCCGCAATCAAGTGAAATTCAAATATAAAACATTTTAGATTATTTTAATTGGAGATGGGAATTTATCTTTTTTGTCTTTATTTGATTCTCTATGTTATAACTTATAAGCTATAAGTTATAACTGATTCTCCAATGTGTATTTCTTTTGTCTTAAAATGGAATAATAATCACTCAGCTTCATGATAACAAGTGATGAATCAATATTTTATTGTTGTTTTGAATACATATTTTAGTTAAACCTCAATTTTACTCTTACTATTTCAACTTTTTTTTGAAGTGGATTATATTAAAAAACTTGAACACGGGCATAAAAATTAGAATACAAACCGACTCACACAAAAATATACAATTTAACTATTTTTTTTTTAGTTTTGCTCGATCCATATCTCGGCACGTTTCGATAAGCCGAAACTAATTTCCTAGTGTGTTGCTAACCGTTCTCTACCTTTGATGATGATCACGGGAAGGAGAGATTCACCATATTTCCTCGGATGCTCGAATCTTGCCATGTCGCGTAGCTAGATATCGAGGAGCTCGTCTAAGTTTACACTTGATATTGCCTGATAGAGGTCTCATAACACACTACTTTTAGGTGCAACGGTACTTGCTTTGGTGATTACATCACGGAAATTACAGAAAGTGAAAACATATTGCGTAAGAGTACCAAAACATGTTGACAACAACAAAAAAAAGAGAGAGGACAAAACCTTGAAGAACTAGTACCGCTGAAACGATATAGTTATGCTCAGGTCAAGAAAATCATAGTTATTCACATACGAAGGAAGATTTGGGATTGTCAACAGAGGAACCCTTCATGATGGTTGTACGGTTGCAGTGAAGTTCTTGATAGAATAAAAGAGTAATAACAGGGAAGACATCACTAATGAAGTTGCAAACAATAAGCAGAACATCTCAGCCAACATTGCGAGACTGTGACCATGCTTGGATTTTGCCAATTCAAATGACATAAGTTAATAACCTTTCAGATAGAGAATTTTGAATGTAAAACCAACAAAACCATTGGGAATCAACTCCATCTAGAGAATCTATTTCTTGTGTGATAAAAACAGAATCCAAAAGACTAACGACGAGAGAGTGTATGACAAGACCGACACAAACAAGTTCAAGTGGAGCTTTCTGTTTTCTGTTTCTTGGCCTTCTCAATCAGAGGCTTCAACTGTTTCTTCTCTGCAAGAAGTTTGAGGAAGTTGAACAAAAACGGAATGTAGTTGTGCTTCCTCCTAATGTTCTCCGTTCTCCATTTCATAAACTTCTCTTCCTCCATTACAATCTTATCACTCACAGCTTCTATCCCACTCTTCACTTCACCAATCAACACCTTAAGTTCTTCTGCACCGCTTTTGTCCACACCAGCCAACTCCTGCGACAGCTGTTCCTTCTGCTTTTGAAGCTCCTTGAGTTCCGCCGTGTAAATATCCTTCCTGTTTTTAATGACAGCCAAAAGATTGAACCTAATCTCGCTCTGTGAGTACCTCTCAATACGTTCTTGGATCACCGGCTGAACCATTTGCAGCCATTCGATACCACTTTGGTCCCCAGGGCACGGACCAAGACTGATGGGTCCTTCCTTGAGACCATCAAGCTCGTACAAGACTCCATCCACAGGTATGTAGCTTATGAAATGGTAGACGTCATCGTCTTTTGTAGCAGCTTTCTGTTCCTCTGGGACAAATGGTTCAGGCCTTGCAAAACTGTTGTGAGCAGTCCTTATCGCCTCGCTGTTGTTGATAGCCAAACCCTTAAGGTCAGATGGAAAATTCTTGGTGAATTCTTTCAGTGTCGATAGTTCAGGACCAATGTCAACCTCCGGAGAGTTCAAGAGGATAGACAAGATCGCTTGGGTTGCACAAGCATTGTTAATGACCTATAAAGTATAGAACGTTTAAGATTGAGGTTGAATAAGAAAAAGAAAATCATTTAATATCAAAATCTCATGCATTTGTTATTTATACAAAACCTGGTTTGCAAAAAAGAGGTTAGAAACTGGATCCTGGATTGTTGGACGATCATCTTTTACCCCAGCTTGCCATTTGAAAAGAAAGATCAGACCGTATACGGGTCTACAAGGCAGCCACAAGGTTGGAAAAAACATATATTAATAAGGGCATAGCTATAACATATAGTTAAAAGCTCCATTCAAAATTAAGCAGAAACTTAAGGTGGAGCAATATAATTCTAGATGTAACAACTTACCTGAGGTTATTGAGAGAATCAAGATCCAGGGAGTACAACTCTTCAACCTACAGAACAAGAGCATACATCAAAATGGATTGGAATAATCCTAAACAAGTGGTAAAATCTGACAAAAGAAATCGTTTGAAGAGCCAGTTTCAACTTTGAAAAACATCCAAAAGGAGCGAGTAAGAATATTTGACAGAAAAAAAAGCAGAGACCATTAATTCAGAAGGTATCTACAGAAGATGAGTGAGAAAATAAGAAAGAAAGTTGAGATCTTTTCTTCGGAGGAGAAGTTTACTAAACGCCCACATTACACATAGCAACTTACAGCAAGTAAAGATAAAATATCGACCATTCTTTGTCGAGTGTCAACATCCATTGACGAGACATGACAAAGCAAATAATTATCCTATTACCTTAGTCTAGCTTCTTGTTCCTATACATGATGCACAGAGAAACACTATAAAAGAGTAGATTATTACCTGGACACCTTTGACTTGCATTTGTTGAATAAGCTCTGTAAACACACCTGTTGTTGTGTAACAAATCAATTAGCAAACACACAAAGACTCCACCATGTTAGATCAAAACTAACGACAGTTACAGACAGAGTACAATCTGTTTCTTTAAACCTCCAAAGCCTAACACTGAACACGGAGCTAAAATAACCTTAGACCAGAATTTTCATAGTTTGAGATAATCTTGCATGTTTTTAGACAGGACCAAAGGGCATAAGAACAACACTAGAAACATAAATTCCAAATCTTTTTACAAAACAAATCAAACAGAACTTTGGAGTTAACATCGAATTCAAGTTAGTGAGAATTAGTAACCCATCCATGGGAAGAGAAGATGAGGAGGAGACGAAACGTACCAGGATCCGACTCGATCGTGCACCAAGACATGATGAAACGAGCTAGAGGGTGACGAAAGTAGAGAGACGGACTTTGGGATTCTCGAGATCGAATTCGATTTGGGAATTAGGGTTTAAACTTCGCTTATTTTTCTTTTTGTTTTAAATACTGTCTCCACTCTCCACCTATTCGGGTTTAGTGTTCTTTTTTTTTTAACTTCTGGTTAATTTATGAAACAATAATATATACACAATTATATAACC
>CAJHQQ010001967.1:0-76799 GCA_905132885.1 Moricandia moricandioides
TTTCTCATTCCATCCGTTATGATTTCGCAGCATTTTTTTCTAATAATTAATAAATTAATTGTTTTTGTTTTCTTGTTCTTCAGTTCCTAGGGGTTCGGCGTGCTTCTGATCGTGTCTCTGACTTAATTTGAGATTTTATTGATTCGTTTTCGAGTACGTTTATTTTCTACCCTAACTTGTTTTTTCTTGGTTTGCTTGTCCACTAAGTTCAATCTTAAACCTAGTTTGAAACCTTGAATCTATGAATCTGATGCCTTAAGTAGTCTTCCCAAAAAATAAAAGTTCTAAAGTTTACCTTTTTCTTCTTCTGAAGATTGTTGTATTTTCTTGATATTTCATGAGATTTTGTTCGTCTATTCATCTCTCTGTTTCAATTTTAATCAAACCAATGAATCCTTTTTTTTTAATCAATGAATCTTTGTTTTCTTCTTTCCAGTTTCTAGTATAGATTGCACTTCTTCTCAGATAAGTTTCTGCTGGACTCTTCAAGATGACAGGACTCTAGAACGGTTAATGCACCTGGGCATACCTATGTCATTGACGTCATGAACTTTCATCTCACGCACAAAGGCCTTGTATGCACACTGGATGGAGCACATTGCAGACCTTTGGGATCTGCGGATGCTCTTGCCGTAGCTACCCCTCCTGCTTCTGATGATCTCGCTACCTGAAGTCGTCTGCTTTACATATTTGGCTTCTTGGATATGATTTCCTGACACTATAATGGTCTTCACCACTAAGCAGATCCATTTCTTGTGTAGCAAGAAAAGAGCAACCCTACTCGAAGTGTGAAACAACCTGCACATGATGAGTTAGGGATTGATGTTTTATTGCATGTAAAGGCTAAAGGTGATGATGGAACTGTGCAGATGGATGCCGTGTTTGTGCTATCCGTGATGGAAACGAGGTCCAACTTGTGGGACATATTGCTTGTGAAGCTCCTGAGGGTAAGCTTCTGGAGACGTGGACTGAGAGGTTAAAGAATGCAAAGTTTCAGTTTGTTGACATTACTTCAGGGTTGTCTTGATATATTTGCTTCTAAAGACGGAACTGAGATTATTAATGTGAAGAAATCTGCGTATCTTGCCTACAGCGTGATGAAAAATGTTGTGTTCCAAAACTTGAGAAGATCATAGATGAGGAGAAAGATGTCACCCACTCTCTGTTGATGGGTCTCACCGAGAAAGCTATACTTGATCCAACGAAAGCTGGTGTTAAGCTGAAGCCAGAGTGTGTTGACATATGCTACCCGCCTATATTTCAAAGTGGAGGAGAGTATATCTCAAGCCTAGCGCTGTAAGCAATGATGATCTGCTCACTTACGATCCAGCGAGCATTATTATATGTGCTGTTGGTGCTCGGTACAATAGCTATGCTCAAACGTCGCCAGGACTTACCTAATAGATGCAACTAATCTCCAGAGAAAGGCTTATGAAGTTCTTCTCAAGGCACATGAGGCTGCTATTAGTGCTATTGAGGCCAGGAAGAAAGTTAAGCACTGTCTATCAAGCTGCCCTTTCAGTGGTTGAAAAGGAAATCCCTGAGTTGGTTTGAAAAGCTAACTAAATCTGCTGGGACTGGTATCGGTATTGAGTTCCGAGAGTCTGGATTAAACATCAATGCCAAAGAATGATAAAGTGTTGAGACCCCATATGGTGTTTAATGTGTCACTTGGTTTCCAGAACTTGGAGTGTGAGACAGAGAGCCGCAGCAAGAACAAGAAATTCTCACTTTTTCTGGCCGATACTGTTATTGTTAAAGATCAGGATCCTGAGATTTTGACGGCAAAGTGCTCTAAAATTGTTAGAGATGTGACTTACGACAAAGAAGAGAAGCCCAGGAAGAAGGCAAGGACCACCGGTCCTGAGAACTTCATCAACAAGACATCTCTTACATCATATAATCATGTGGTGAAAGATAAGCTGCAGCGGCGGAAGCAGCACCAGGCAGAGCTTGCGCGACAGAAGAATGAAGAAACTGTCAGAAGGCTTACTGGTGACAGCTCCGGTTCTACTGCAAAGACTTCAACTGATTCGGTTGCCTACAAGAGCGTTAATGATGTGCCTAAACCTCGGGATTTGATGATCCAGGTTGATCAGAAGAACGAGGCTGTATTGTTACCCATCTATGGTAGCATGGTTCCATTTCATGTGTCAACGATGAGAACAGTATCGAACCAGCAGGATAGCAACCGGAACAACTACATCCGTATCATTTTCAATGTCCCGGGTGCACCAGGAATAACTTTGGAAAACCAGGGTGCTATATATCTCAAAGAGGTTTCATTCAAGTCCAAGGATTCAAAGCATATCAGTGAAGTGGTTCGGGCCATTAAGACGCTGAGACGGCAAGTCAATGCTCGTGAGTCGGAAAGAACTGAAAGGGCGACACTGGTGACTCAGGAGAAGCTTCAGCTTGCAGGAGACAAGTGCAGACCCCTCAGGTTGTCTGGTCTATGGATCCGACCACAGTTTAGTGGTCGCAAGAGGATTCCTGGGACACTCGAAGCTCAAGAAAATGGTTTCAGATACTCAACAACTGGGCCTGAGGAGAAGGTCGATGTCCTGTTTACAAATATAAAGCATGCTTTTTTCCAGCCAGCTGAAAAGGAGATGCTCACCATCTTGCATTTCCACTTGCACAACCACATCATGGTAGGAAACAAGAAGACAAAGGACGTCCAGTTTTACGTGGAGGTGATGGATGTTGTGCAGTCTCTAGGCGGTGGAAGGAGATCATCAGCCTATGACCCAGATGAGATTGATGAAGAGCAGCGGGAGCGTGATAGGAGAAACAAGATCAACATGGATTTTAATCATTTCGCAACCCGGGTCAGTGCTACGTGGCGGCGGGGACTTGAGTTTGATCAACCATTGAGAGAGGTTGGTTTCTCTGGTGTCACGCACAAGTCAACGGTTTTCATCATCCCGACATCAAGCTGTTTGGTTATGCTCACTGAAACCCCGTTTTTGGTGGTTAGTCTGAGTGAGATTGAGATTGTGAACCTCGAGAGAGTTGAGTTTGGGCAGAAGTACTTTGACATGGCCATAGTCTTCAGGAACTTCAAGAAAGATGTCATCAAGGTTGGCTCAATCCCCACAAGTTCTCTAAAAGGGATAAAGAAGTGGCTTGACGCTATGGATATAAAGTACTAGGAGAGCAAAGTGAATCTCAGGTGGAGACCGATCCTCAAGAAAATCACGGATGATCCTCAGAGCTTTAGAGACGAAGGAGGATGGGAGATTTTGAACCTGGACGGGGGCGATCCAGAATCCGGCGGCTATGAGGAGTCAGACATAGGATATGAGCCATCAGATGCAGAGAATGAGTCTGAGTTGGAGGATGAGGATTCTGAGAGCGAGGATTCTACTAGAGTATGTTTAGTTTACAATCTTTTTAATAACTATCCCTTTTCTTATATATCATCAGTTCACAACTATGATTTAGTAATGAGATAATAACTAAGTTATATAGGATAATTCCTACTTAGACTAAGATAATGATCTAGCTATTTAAAGTCCTTATCTATTTGGGACATTCACGTTTGTATATATAGAAGCAATTGCCACACATATCAAATAACATTCACGTTTCTATTCATTCAATACTCATTCTATTTCATGGTATTAGAGCAAAATGTCTAAAAAAACCGTGGTTCTTGTTTCTTAAGAAACATGTCTGAAACTATGACTTCTATGTCTAGTACATCTGCGACTACTCTACTTACTACAAACGATTCATCACCATACTATCTACATCCTTCTAACAATCCCGGAGCTCTTATTACTTCAGTTTTACTCCGCGGAGATAACTACTCTGAATGGGCCACATAACTTTCTAACTCAACTCAAGCAAAACAAAAGATTGGATTCATCAATGAATTGTTGCCAAAACCAACTACCGAACCAAAGCTCTCTCGGTGGCTAGCTACAAACTCAATGCTGGTAGGATGGATTAGGACATCTATTGATCCTAAAATACGTTCGACAGTTACCTTTGTTCCAGATGCACACAAGTTATGGGAAACCCTACAAAGACGCTTCTCTGTCCCGAATTGTGTACGTATCCATCAACTACGGGATGCCATTAGTACTTGTCAATAAAACGGCCAAACTGTTTAGAATACTATGGTCGACTTACTAAACTATGGGAAGAGCTAGATAACCTAAAAACAACTAGGTCATGTTCGTGTGAAGCCGCAACTGATATAGAGAAAGAACAAGAAGAAATTCGGGTTCATAAATTCCTCTTTGGACTAGACGAATCTCGGTTTCGCACTATACGCTCTCAAATTATAGACGAAGATCCTCTCCCCGATATGAATAATGTGTATTCACGCATAGTTCGAGAGGAACAACACAACAACACAGCTCGTCTTACTGATCTTAAAACAGAAGCCATTGGATTCTCAGCTCTAACAGACTTATCCAAGCAAGAAACTCTCCACGCGGCTGCAGCAACATCTACACGGAGTCGAGATCCAAAACGGCACTGCACTCATTGCTCTCGGAAAGGTCTTGAAAATACAGAATGTTTCCTGCTTCATGGTTATCCAGATTGGTGGTATGAACAACAAAAGTCTACGTCATCAGCTTCTTATGGAACAGGACAACGAGGACAAGGTGGTCGGTTCTCGAACTCTGGAAATCGCGGTCGCGGTCGATCAAATTCATCACGGGCTATCACCAACAACACTTCCTCCACTGAACCACTCAACAATGATCAGATCTCTCAAATAATTCACCTACTACAAAGCTTTAGGACTAATATCTCATCCGAGAAGCTTGCTGGTAAAATAAAACTATCCGATGTGATTATTGATACATGCACTTCACATCATATGACCGGAAATCTTTCGCTTCTCAATGATATTACTGATATACTTCCGTCATCAATAAAATTTCCCGATGGACGATTTTCTAGTGCACAGAAAAATGTCATTATTAAACTTACTCAAGATTACAAGTTGACAGACGTCTTATACGTCCCTGATTCCAATTGCACATTAAGTTCAGTTTCTCGCTTACTTAAGCAAACTGGTTGTATAGCCATATTCACTGATACTTTATGTGTCTTGCAAGACTGTTTTACAAAGACCCTGATTGGAACGGGTGAAGAACGTGAGCGGGTTTATTATTTCACGGGAGTCACGGCTGCAAGTATTCATCAGACTGCTTATAAGAATTCTTCTACATCAGAACTTTGGCATCGAAGGCTTGGACACCCATCTTTTAGAGTTTTGTCTTCTTTACCTATTTTAGATAATCTGTCTTTTGATCCAGAACAAGCATCATCGTGTGAGATTTGTTTTCTTGCCAAATAAACTAGATGTATTTTTACTGATAGTGCTAATAAAGCTTCTTCGCCTTTATCTCTAATCCATTGTGACGTTTAAGGACCATATCGCACTACTTCTTCATGTGGAGCTAAATACTTCTTGACCATTGTTGACTCTAGAGTCGTATGGGTGTAATTAATGTTAGAAAAATTAGAGGTTTTTGGTCTCTTACAGCAATTCTTTGCTCTTTGTGAACGACAATTTGGGAAAAAGGTTCAGAAACTACGAACTGACAATGGCTTGGAGTTTATGGCTCTTTCGTCCTACTTCAAGACACACAATATAGAACATCAGACCTCGTGTGTTTATACACCACAACAGAATGGTCGTGTTGAAAGAAAACATAGGCATATACTCAATGTTGCTCGCGCATGTCTTTTTCAAGCACGCTTACCACCTACGTTTTGGGGCGAAAGTATACTTACAGCGGCTCATCTAATCAACTACACACCTTCTCAAGTACTTCATGGGAAGACACCATACGAGCTCCTCTTCAACAAACAACCAAACTATGATCAACTACGGGTCTTTGGATGTCTTTGTTATGCACACATGAAACCAAGAGATAACAATAAGTTTGGTGATAGAAGTCGGAAATGCATATTTGTAGGCTACCCATTTGGCAAGAAAGCATGGAAGTTGTATGATCTCACCACCAATGAATTCTTCTCTAGCAGAGACGTTGTGTTTTCTGAAAGTAAATTTCCTGGAGTTGGGACAGATGATTATGTTCGGCCTCCTACTGCTCATTATGATCCGTCCATTGATGACTGGTTATTACCGGGTCCTGACTCTAAAGGGGAGTGTGTTGTCTTCTACAGATCTATCTCGCACTACTACCCCTACACCTACTCATCAGCTTACTGCGAAACCGGATACTACTGAACAGAATCCTACAACGGATGATAACACACCTACTCCGTCTTCTCTGGTATCTCCAGAACGTTTGGAAGATACTTTCCTCTCTGCTACATCTTCTTCTCCAGGTTTGGCTGAGGTTCTTGGTCGTGTCTTGCGACACAAGACTCCATCGATTCTCTTAAAAGACTACGTTACACACTATGCTCTATGTGAAAATAAACCCTCTCATGATCTCTCCTTGCCTGATCAAGGTCCTCAACAAATAGTCTCAGGTATCACTCCATATCTCATTTCAATTTATGTCTCTAATCACTTTTTTTCAGAGTCTCATAACGCATACATGGCGGCTATCATTCAAAGCGACATACCGAGATCATACAAAGGAATGTTTCCAATAAAAATTCTTTGTTCTTGCATATTCCTATTGGTTTTCCAAATTAATCCCGCGGGGTCGGGTGAATTCAATAATAGACGCCTGGCGGCATTCCTGTTCAATTGGAACATGAAAACGTGGCCGAGTTTATCCTAGTTACTCTTCGGGACGGAGTGGAAGAAGGGAGGAGATTCGCGAACAGGTTTTTTACCTTTTTTCATTTTAACAAAGCAACAGGAAATGAATCCTAATTTTAGGATGACGGACCCTTTCAATCCAGTTCATATGATGTCTTTTTCATGAGCTAGGGAAAGATCATCATAAATGATTAAAGTGTGCCGTGAACAATGCACCAATCCTTTGTTGAACCCGTACCCGACAATAGAAAGTGTTCAATTGGAACATGAAAACGTGACCGAGTTTTGATCTAGTCCGTAGGAATCAATAGAAAAGGCAAATCCCTTATGATACACCAGATCCGGCGCAGCAGCACCAACTATGAGAAATCCACCAATCCAGATTTCAAAGTAGCACGATCTAATTCAAAAATCTCACCCAATTGATGAGACTTTGATTCTTCGTCGCTGTAGTAAATAGGAGAGAAAATAGAATTTCTTTCTTCGTCTTAGTTCATCCTATTGGCTTGGCTTTTAGGAAAAAGGTATCTTTAAAATTGGAGATTTATGAATATAATGATATGAAGAACTTTTTTAGTAAAATCCATTTCTTGAGCAAGGTGAGCGCTCAACTTCTACACAGTTTTGAATAACAATAAAGATCTTGGTAAGGATAAAAACCTAATTAAATAGAAATCTTTTCTTTGGCCTAATTTTTTAGAAGATTTAGCTTGTATGAATCGTTATTGGTAGACTAGAAATTAGATTAGTAATTCACATCCATTTTTAGTTTAATTGCAATTAAACTGGGTTACGGGTTTTTTTCTATCAATTGGAGCCCTCCCTTCACCTTGTTTATCTTGATGAAATGGGTGGAATGGCTATCTCCATTCCAAAGATATTTACAATTTTCACTATCAACATTTCGCTTTTTAGTGGGAAACTCCGTCCTCGTGCCTTACATTTGCTTCTGAGAAGAAAGGCCACTACCCCCTGGGCTTTCTTCTGGGATCCGAAAGAAACCTGGGCATTTATTACTTGGACCTCATTTACACATGCGCCAAAGTTTTTCAGAGGAGTCCATCACGCAATCAAACCAATTTATTGATGTTATTAATAAATCGATGACAACCTGGCGAACTGAAACATCTTAGTAGCTAGAGGAAAAGAAAGCAAAAGCGATTCCCGTAGTAGCGGCGAGCGAAATGTCGCGCCACCATACGAACATGGTATATAGGAGAAATATGAGGCCCAAACTTAGAAGTCTTGCACCCCCTTGAAATGGGTGCATGTACACCACAAAGAATGTATCCTAATTTTTGGCCTAATCCTTCTTCTGATGATCGATTCAACCATACAACCGAGACAAAGTGGTTTATGATTGAATCTCAGAGGCATGGAGCTGAAGTAACTCACTCACAACACCTTTTAAAGGATTACGTGGTACAATTGCATCCAATAAGCCCTCAGCAGGTCCAAGTTTTTTTGGTCTTATAAGCTCATAGAAAAAGATTCTTTAACCAGAAAGAATTTTGTTCAGATGTAGGATACCTATCCAGAAGTTTTCGGGAATTTTCATTATGTACATGCCAGATCATGAATTAGTAACTGCATCCAATCTCCAAAAAAAAACAATTTTTGATTTTTGGAATGGAATGACGGGAACCATATTCCTTTTCCCTTTCAAACTCAAAAGGAAAAAGATGCTACCTATTCCATTATGTGGCAATACTGCCGCGAGGAGTAGAGAGAGTCCATGCTTCCTAATTTTCTGACTGAAGGCGAAATCTGACCTACTTTTTACATATCTTGAACTGTACGATCCCTCTGTCACCCCATAATGAAAGCGGTCCCGGCCGGGATCACACCCCTAGAACAACATTTTCTTTCAGGCCTTTCAACCAATCGATACGACCCCGAAGAGCAGCTTTTGCTAAAACTCGAGCGTGAGGGTTCAAGTCCCTCTATCCCCAACCCTACTCCCTAAAAAAGTATGAATTAGCCGTTTTTGATCCCTCCGACCCTGTTCTTGATCCAATGTGGAGACAAGGTATGTTCATTATACCTTTCACGCATTTCGGGGAGAACCAACTAGCTCTGGGTTCAAGTGGAATCCATATTATGCAAGGAGACATTGCTTTTGCTAATTCAAATTGAAGGGTGATATAAAATCGGTGAAGAAGCTGCTAAGTCAAGTATATGGAATGATGCCATGGCAAAGGCAGTACGTGCGTTTGAAATCACAGATACATGGGTGGTCACTTCTCTTCCCCCTAGAAAGAAAGCCCTTGGAAATAAGTGGCTCTATACAAATAAATATAAGGCAGATGGTACTTTAGAACGTCCAAAAGCTCGACTTGCTGTTCTTGGAAATCATCAAACAGAAGCAGAAGACTTTACTGAAACATTTGCACCTGTTGCAAAGCTCGCCACAGTTCGTATTATACTTAAATTAGTTGCAACAAAGGGGTGGTATGTTGATCAAATGGATGTACACAATGCTTTCTTATATGGTGATCTTACCGAAGAAATTTATATGAAGCTTCCGCAAGGTTACTTGTGTTCAGATCCAACTAAGGTTTGTCGATTAAAGAAATCTCTATATGGCTTACGACAAGCGCCTAGGTGCTGGTATGCAAAACTCGCCTCTGCCCTCAAGAAATTTGGGTTCTCGCATGAATATGCTGACCAGTCCTTATTCTCTAAAGTCTGAGGTTATATTTGCCTTCATATCCTTGTGTATGTCAACGATTTTGTCATTGCTTGCAATGATGAAAACGCATTGAAGGAATTCAAAGATTATCTCCAGCGTTGCTTTCGTATGAAAGATCTTGGTAAACTTAAATACTTTCTTGGCATAGAAGTGGCTCGTAACAAGTCTGGTTTTTATCTCTCTCAGCGGAAATATGCTCTGGATATTATTGCAGAGACTGGTTTGTCAGGTGCCAAACCTTCACCTGTACTTGTCGAGCTTAACCATAAACTCATCTCTGCTACAGGTCCACTAGCTAATGCTCAACAATACAGACGCTTGGTTGGATGCCTAATCTATTTAACTAATACAAGACCAGAGCTCGGTTATATAGTCCACATACTATCATCTTTTATGCAGACACCACTTCTCCCTCATTGGACGCTGTTTTGCGTGTTGTTCGTTACCTAAAAGGATGTCCTGGACAAGGTATTTTCTTAAAAGCAACTGAATCTCTTCAAATCACTGCCTACTGCGATTCTGACTGGTCACCGTGTCCGGTATCTCGCCGATCATTGAGTGCATATATTGTCTTCCTTGGCGATTCACCGGTTACTTGGAGAGCAAAGAAACAAGATACAGTTGCATTATCATCAGCTGAAGCAGAATACCGTGCTATGTCTATTACACTTAAAGAACTCAAATGATTGAAGCAACTTTTGCATTCATTTGGCATTTCTCATCCTTCTCCAATGAGGCTCGTATGTGATAGCAAATCTGAATATATATATTGCTGCAAACCCTGTGTTTCATGAAAGAACTAAGCATATTGAACGAGATTGTCATCATGTTCGCGATGTTGTTCAATCAAAACTAATTGAAACTGTTCATGTCACTTCAAAAAATCAGCTTGTCGACATTCTAACTAAAGCTCTCCCGCGTCCACAGTTTGAAGATCTTTTGTCCAAGTTGTGTGTTTGAAATCTCACACTTCCAACTTGAGGGGGAGTAATGAGATAATAACTAAGTTATATTGGATAATTCCTACTTAGACTAAGATAATGATCTAGCTATTCAAAGTCCTTGTCTATTTTGGGACATTCACATTTGTATATATAGAGGCAATTGCCACACATATCAAATAACACATTCTATTCATTCAATACTCATTATATTTTATTTAGCAAGAAGAAATTTTACAAATCTATTCCACCTCTCTAACAAACTCATCTTGTCTTCGGACAACTAAAGTAGTGTTGTCTTTGTTCTCAACAACTTTTAACTCGTGCTCAAAGAATCCGACTTTAAACATTGTAGCTACACTCAATAAAGGACGTGCGAATATATCGTTCTCTTCTCGTCCAAGGAAAATGACGATATTGCAATTCAGTTTATATCGCATGTCCAAATAGATACCTAGACTTTGTCACTATTCCACATATTATGTTTTGTAGAGGGTTTACAATGTTGATAATTTTGGAAATTTTGATGTTATATTAATTTACTAAGTGTTCCGCCTCTATACATGCATAATAATTGCACATGTAGTAAATAACAACCTATTTACACACCATAAGTATCATATAATAACAGTTCCACATAATTTTTCATGTTCGTCTTAATTGCATACATTTTAAGTATATGAATCTAATTGCACAAATTCTAAATATATGAACCTATTTACCCCCATTTTCAAAGATCGAAACCCAAAACCACACAGACAAAGGTTTAGCTTGATTTTGAATCTAAACCGATATCAAACTAATTAAACCACTTGGTATAGAACTAAAATTAAGACCTGACCCGATATGATATCCAAATAGAGCCCGACCCAACATCCTATTAAAGAGTTGGGTCATATTCTATTTGGATATCACGTTAATCGGTTTAATTTTAGTTTGATACAAATTGATTTGATCGGTTTAACTGGTTTGATATTGGTTTAGATTCTAAACTGGTAAAATTGAGCTAAACCTTCGTCTGTGTGGTTTCAAGTTTCGATCTTTGAAAATATGGTTAAATAGGTTCATATACTTAGAATGTGTGCAATTATGACGAACATGAAAAATTGTGTAGAACTGCTACTATAGGATACTTCTGGTGTGGAATAAGTCGTTTACCCTAATTTTAGAGATACTTATCATTACATATAATATAAACATCAATGTAATATGTAGGATTATGAGAACATAACTTCGTATCAAATTTTGCACTTTAAAATAAAGTATAAAAGTTAAACTTCGTCTCTTTTAACTTCTTTTTTTTCAATTTTAAACCAACAACTAGATATTAATTCCTGCATCGACACGGATTATTTTTCATTAACATGCGTGAAAAGACAAAGAACTAAAATGAAATTTATCACACTCATTATTTTATAGATGTTACCGTATGTGAAATATAATGTGTTCGGTATGTTTATAATAAAATCTACATATGGCTGAATTTCTAATTTTTTATACCTTATGTTATACATGTAAATGAATGTTTGAAACAATATAAGAATAAATTTATAATTTGATTTAAAATTAAATAAAGTAGTCGATCTATATATCATAAATAAAACGTATGTTAATGAACAAAAACTTCGAAGATCAAAGAATCATATTTACGTTTATGAAAACTATAATGGATAATATATTGAATTAATACTAAAATAATCTGATATTTCAAATTTAAATTTTGTATTTAAGTTTTATGAAGCTTCTGGTGACGACAACTTGTTTAGAAAGTGGGTTTTTGCTTCACAAACTATATAAGGGAAGTTGACTCAAACAACACACATTTTAAGACTTATGAATAGAATCATACAAAAAATATTTTATTACTATCATTTTTAATACTCAACATGTTTTTTTATTGCGTTGTGACAAAAAATGTATTTACAAGAATGCCATCACTTCTTAATGTCACATAAGCAGAAAATCGGCGCCACGTAGGAAATCACTAAGGTGGATTAATGAACTCAGCTGTAACGCGCTGCAAACTGCGTTGCGGTTGAGTAATGGTTACATTGCGACTGAGTTAAACAACTAGGCTGAGTTATGAAAAAATTGCTGACTTACAAACATAAGTCAGCCGTTAGTAACGACTGACTTATAGAAATCAGGCTGATTTATAGAAAAATGGTTGACTTACATACACAAGTTACAACTAACTTATATGTCAGCGGGGTGATTTGTCGAATATTCGACTGAGTTGAAGTTAAGACGCGGCTGAGTTATGCTTCACCGCTTGAGTTAATGATCATCGGCTGGCTGAGTTTTTAAAAATAACGGTTGAATTAAGTGAGGTTATTACAACTAAGTTATCTTTAGTCAACCGTAATAGGCTGGATAACAGTAAACTCATCTTAATTACGGCTGACTTATTAACAAAAGATTAATTGCTAGAATATCATTCATTTGACGGCTGATTTATTTGACGATAAGGTTGACTTAAGATTTTGCTTTCATAATACGGCTGATTTATTAGCGGAAGATTAATTACTGAAATAGTATTCACGTTTCAGCTGACTTACGTTGTACTTGATTGTTGAGTTAATAAGGCTTATTTATTGTTTGTTTGGTATCTGACTTATTAATTTCTCATGTCATCATCCATGTCATCAGCTCTTATTTTCCATATTATTAGCAACGTTACAACAGAGCAATAAATGTTTATGGCGCCGTTTCTTATTCTTCATTCTTTATCTTCTTTATCTATCTTTTTCATCTTGTTTCTCATCTTTTCTGAAATCTTATGGATATTGTAATCATTGTTTCTCGTAACTGGATTAAGAAAAACAAACATGTATTCAACGCCGACAGTAGAATGTGTAGAATTCTGCATATAAATGAGGAAACAACACACGAGAAACTCGCAAAGTCGGTACTCAATTATTACGGATTAAATAAGTTGAGGCATCAAATTTTAGCTGAGCTTACATGTTCTCAAGTAAAGCTTTGAAAACAATTTCAACAGTCAATAATACATACACATATTTTATCATTCATAAATTTTATTTTTGATGAAAATAGGTAACTATAATTTTATTATATATAATAGATTTATAAATTTATGGTTAATTATTTAATGATAAACCTAAGTATACATAATGATTATGGTTATATTTAATTTATGATCATATAAAGTATAGCTAAACATAATTATTTAGTTCTCCCCATTGTTAATGAAGACAATCACATATAATTTTTTTTCTCTCTGTTATACACTTATGTATTATTTTCATAGAATCTCTAATTTTACACAACTTGCAAAGAAAAAGGAAACATATGTTTTATGTGTGAACCATTATCCAAAGATTCATAAAGCAAAATAATTAGGAAAACAAGTTTGTCTTTTATTTTACTCTAAGCATTTTTTTATTATGACTGATTTGTAAAATATGAATAAACATAATAATTACTTATTAAGGGTATCTACGACTTTAGCTGTTTTAATTTTAACGTGAGAGCTCGAAACGAAAAAAATAAATTCGTAAATAATAATATAGATTAGATTAATAATTTATAGAAGTTTTAGTTTTTTAGATTTATATAATTTAAAACATTTGTTTTGATGTGAGAAAATATTTGATTTTATGATATGTGTGCTGATTAAATTTTCTGGATACAAATTTTGTGTTCTTATTATCAATCATTTGGTATAAACAAAATATATATACCGTAAATGTAAATGAACTTTAAGCGTAAAATGATATAATAACAGTTATATATTACATAAGATTTTTTTTTAAAAATTATTATCTTGTTATCTTATTGAATTGCGTTAAATTTTACAGTAGTCCACTTCTGAATTGGTAAAATTTATTAATTTATCGGATATAAATTTATGAAATTCAAACTATAGATTAAAATAGTTTGCACTATCCATCCGTTGCAATTTAATTTACTCTATGTTTCTTACTGGTTTGTTTGTTATTTTCAAGATTTGTTTCATCAGATTCCATTACACGAATCTTATTATATAATTTTTTTTTTGTTATTCTAAAACAACTATGTCTAACCACCAACTCTACAGCAATATAAAAATGAAAATGTATATTAGATATTTAAATATATCATAATAGGAGTTTTTCCATATTTTAAAAATATTTAATTAATATTTTCATTGATTATGAAATTTATTATCCATATATGAAAAATAAATATTATTTTCAAAGAATAATATATTATTATTCTAATTAAACCTGAAATTTATTGGAAAAAAAAATCTGACAGATTCTGTTATTTATTTTTGGTGTATATTGAGTTGTAGTTATGCCACATCTAAACACCTACTGGATACAAATTACATGAAGTGTGTCCTAAAACTCTTCAAGAACTCATCTAAACATATTTTGACGTATAATTGTATAAATCTTGAATTTCTAAAAATTGATTATTGACGGAAGACTCAGGACTCCCACAATCTTCATTAGAAAAATAAAGGCTGATGATTGACAACTGACACAAAAATCTATCTAATTAATCTCTCCAGCGATGTCCGCAATTCCGGTTGCAGCATACAAAGAACAATGCCATTCCATCTTCAGATCTAGTCGTAGCCTGCACATGCAAAAATGCAATGATAGTTGTTCCAAGCTATTGAAGCTTATCCAACATAAACTAAGCATACGTTATAGGGAACAAGCAGTGACGATGTACCTGGAAGAAGACGGCCTCTCTATGCTGACACTTTGCGCAACGCACAGCTTTGGTTCGAGGAAGAGTTGGGTCAGAAGCCACGTCCGTTAGGATCTGCGTTTTTTCACTTACAGAGTGATGAACTTCGTTTCTGTGGACACAATAGTTATCAGCTATTTCCTGCAAGTTAGTACCCAAACAGTTTTAAAAAAATTCGGAAATGTATGCAACCAGTTACTTGAAAAATTATATTTTAAATTTGGACTTTTTACAAAAAAATAGGTTGAATAAAATTCCGCTGAAAATGTATCAAATAACTATTAAGTAAATGCATCCGTTAAGCCCACTCTTTCCATAAATGTATACTTTACGAACTTGCTGGGTAACCCACACAAAAAGAAATGACCTGGTAATCACAGTTACGGCAAGCGTAGCGGAGGATCTTCTGCTCCTTGTCCTCCTTAGGATACAGAATGTTATTACTGGACAAATAGAAACCAAACAGAAAGGACAAATCAATTAAGGACTCATAAAGAACAGAACAATTAACCTAAAGAAGATTCATTTAGCATATAGTGCTTTTACCATTCGCGACAAAATTTCATAGTAACTTATATCATGACGACGACGTCTGAATCTGTTGAGAGTGGTTACTGGAAAGATTTATGTTATATAATATGTTAGGATATAGAATAATAATCTTCGATACCTCCGTTGTTGAACGGGTCAGACTTCCGTGATATT
Source organism: Moricandia moricandioides (assembly GCA_905132885.1). NCBI lineage: Eukaryota > Viridiplantae > Streptophyta > Magnoliopsida > Brassicales > Brassicaceae > Moricandia > Moricandia moricandioides. The sequence goes on from CAJHQQ010001967.1 coordinate 15,752, forward strand.
AGGATCTCCATATTGTTGTGAATCAGTCTCAAAGAAAATCTGGCCGTGTCATTAGCAGGGGCAGCTTAGGTGATTATTGTTTTGTTAGTTTTTAGATTGGTTTTTGGTTTTTGGATTTTAGTTTTTCGTTTTTAGTTTTTGGTTTTTGATTTTGCAGTAGATTTTAGCTAGTTTTTTGAAAAACTTGAATGGTGGTTTTAGATTTTAGTTTTTGGATTTTACTTTTAAAAATAATGAAATGAAGAATATTATTTAATAGTAAAATGTTTACTCCTGAAATTAAAAAATAAAATAGTATTATTATAAAACACATAAATTTAGTTTAAAACAAAAACTTCAAATATAAAATAAAAATTATTTTGAATCCCATAAAGATGCAGAAATTTGATCTCCAATGCCTTTCATATAGTGAACATGGGTATTATTATGTTCTTCTTCTTCATTTGAAACAGAGTCTGCAGCTGGTACATTACCAGTTGTATAGTCCGAATCAAAATCAACATCTCCTAAATTTGAGAGCCTAATAAAATTATTTAGCGTCATTTTAGCTGCAACAACTCTTCTTTAAACATGTACCTTGGTTTCTCTCTTAAAACTCGCCATTTTTCTTTCTAGACACCGAAAGTCCTTTCAATAACATAGCGTAACGAAGAATCTCGTTTGTTAAACATTCTTTGTAACTACTGGGTGGACTAGCTCCATCATATTGCTAGGATGATATCTTTCCCCTCTATATGGAGTAAGAAATCCAAGTCAAAGAGGATAACCAAAATCTCCCAAATAATATTTTTCAAAAGGTGCCGTCGAAAATTGATGAGGCCCCTCCATTGCTAGTGCTAAAACTATTGCATCATGAGCTTATCCTGGAATACCTATATATGCATATGTAAACAAAATGTCCATATTGCATATAACTAAAACATTCATACTCGTATCACTTTTCCTGTTCCAATATTTTTCTGAATCTTTTCCCGCAATAGTGACAGGAACATGTTTTCCATCGATTGCACCTATAAATCCTTTAAAGTAAGGCCAATAATTTCTATTGGATTGTAACCTAGGATGAGGTTGTGTGAGCTCATGTGGACCAGGTCTAAGCAAATTAACCGCCATTTTTTCAAGAGCACTCAACACTTCATGGAATTTTCTGCTTATGATTTCCTGTGAGTGACCAAATATCTTCCCCACAAACCTCTGAGTAACATTTTGAGCACATATTTTAAGGAATATTGCAACAGTTTCGTGGATGCTTACATTATCAGTCTCCTTCAGCTGATAATCCTCCTTAAGCTTTTCACATAACTGAATGTATACCCGTGGATACATTCGAATTATGTTCTAGCATTGTATGTCGTGACCATGAAGTAACTCATATACATATCTTCGACCGCGTTCTGGATCCAGGTTCATTCGTTGCCTTTATATACTCACAGAATAAAGATCGGTGAATGATTCTCCAAAATTAATGCTTCCATCTTCTGTTTCATCATCTTCAAGCATTCAGTAAAATGCTTCTTTCTAACAAAGAAAACAAAAAAGTAATTTATTAAAATAAATAAATATTATTTGATAAATAAGAAACATAAAATAAGAAATAATTATTGAAAATCAAACATGAATTAATATCCAAAAAAATAAAATTATTCAAGATTTTAAACTTTCTTATCCAGCTTCTCGATCGATTCTTGTCATTCTTTCGAGATATTTTATTCTAGCATCATTGTCGGTAGTGTAAGATAAACACGTGCATGTGTCTCATTACTTTGAAGCACAGTCTCTGCTCCCCAATATAATGAAGAGTCATATTGAAAACTTGGGAGTGTTTGTAACGAGGAAATAGCACGTTTAAGCTTGTTATCTTGGGCTCGTTCATAAACTTTTGTTCGTTTCATGTAGGCTTCGTTTGTCATGAAGTCATATGAAACCTTCGTTGTTCCTCACGTGCTGAAGATGAACTACCTGAAGTGTTTCCGTACACTCGTTTGGAACTCTGGTTGTAGGAAGACGGTGTTTCGTTTTGGTTTCTTGAAGGCACATAAGAATCATCTTCTAGATTCACAATGTCATATTCATTCTCGGTAACCATCTTAGACTCGGTATTTTGATCCACTCCAAAACCTGGATAATATCCATCATCAGTTGAAATGTGTTTGCTTCCAAAAAGTTGATCCAATCTGTCGAGATCAGTGAGGGGGTGTGCCCGAAGCTTTGAAGCATCAGGTATTTCCTAAATTAAAAAAAATATTATTACACTTTCCTAATAAAAAATTGATGGCTATGATATTCAAAGATTACCTGAATACGATCATGCCACCATTCATCTTCCATTTGAATAGCTTTTGTGATCTCGTGAAATGTAACTCCAGTCATACGACCCAATCGTCGATACATGTCGTACAATTTTTTTATAGAGTAAAACTTGTTTTTCATTGGAAGCCATTCTGGATTTTGACATGTTGCTTTTCGAAATTAATTTTTAATTCACGTTTTACTCTCTTTTTTAAAGGACCAGTACGCCAATTTAGTTTTTCCATTTCATTTTCCTATATTTCAAGAAATATATGAATCATGCTATCGTTCCATTGTACTCCCTCTGTTTCATAAAGATAATTTTTTTGGTGTTTTAAAACACATTAAATCACTATAATAAATGTATTGTTTTCTGTAATTTTCAATTTTTAATAACTTTTAACCAATAATAACTCAATAAAGTCAATTAAGTTTTTTGAAGTTTACCAAATTGTCATAGAAAACATAAAAAATTATCTTTTTGAAATAAATTATTTTTCTAAAATATTTATTTTAGTGAAACAGAGGGAGTATTTTTCTCTTATATATATCATACATTAATTAGGCAATTAAATTATATTATCAGTCAATTATAAATCTTTATTTAGTAAATAAATACCTCTTTGTCATTTGATGATTGTCCTTGGTATGTCATACCTATAAAAAGATACATTATTAATAATTAAAATTTGTGGACCTTAATATTATAAAAATAAATACTTCCCACCTATAGATATAAATTCAATTCTTATGTACTTGTTGAAAAAAGTTCATAAGTACTGTTATTTTTTATTTATAATAATACATATATTTATGCCATAACAATATTTTAATTAAAAACTTAATTCTACGTGTAAACATAAATAAGAACTAATTCTACATGAATGAATGATTCTTTATAAAACATAAATCAAAACATCAATAAATTAACTTTACCTTAACAAAACTTCAACACTTCCAAATAAAAGTGTAAGAAAATTCCAAATGCTTAGAAAAGTAGAATAGTTTTAAGGTTCATGTTTACTTTGAGTGTGTTGTAGAGTTGTAGAGTAGGTCTTATATAATAGACTATTTACTAAACTTAATAATTTATTTTTAAAAAATATTTTGTTTTTTTGGTCGTAAATAATTGTAGAAAGAAACCACTTGAATAGAGATTTTTGTTTCTAAGAAGGAAATAGTAAAAGGAAGCAAAAACTAGTTTCTCTAAAAAATAGGAAATCTATTTGACCAAAATCATGATTAGGTAAAAAGTGGTTTTTGGAAAATCAAAAACTAAAAACTAATGTAGAATCTACAAAACAATCAACCTCTAGATAGGGGGCAATGGGTACGACCGCCCCAGGTTTATAATATTTGGAGGCTTAACTCTTTTTGCGAAAAAACTTTTTTTAAATAACTTTTTTATCAATCATATAAAACATTATATATTTATTTTCAAAATCCATATATTAATTAATGTTTTATATACTTTTGTAACTAAATTTATTATTAAAAATTTCATATAATTTTTAAGATTTTATCTTTGTTTTTTTAAAGAATATTTTTTTAAAAGATTCTATCAAAAATTGCCATAAATTTTTTTTTACCCAAGGAACAAATATTCTTGACCCGACTCTAGTCATTTGGTTAGGTGAAATCGTCGTTTTAATAACAGTCGTGATATTGTAATTACACACACACACATGGCAGAATATTTTCCAAAAAAATAAAATAATATGTTATAGATAAATATGTATGTGGATAACCATTATGATGTTTATCTCTAAGAATATTCTCGGGATTTCAAAATCTTTAGATAAAATAAAATCTTTGGTTGTACACCTATATAAGTGGTTCATTATTTATGGAATAAACACACATAAATATTTTTCTCTCACAACACGTTATCAGCACGAAACACTATTGCGTTTCATTACAGAAACTTTTGGTTAGTTGAGCAATAGGACGACGAAGTTCATATCTCGTTTGTCAACATTATTTATCCTTCTTCTCTAATGCCATCGTTTCCTTTTGGTTGAGATGAGTTTTCTATCAAATTTTTCACAAGTAATTTTGGTTAATATTTTTAGTTTGGTTTATGTCCTTTCATCAAAGAACGCTTAGTTTCATTCTGTTAAATATGATTCGTGCCTCTTATGTGGCAGATAATAACAAGCCAGTTGGATGTTATGAGTATCTTAAATTATAGACACATGCGGTGTGATAACTACTGTCCACGTTGTGGAGAACCAGAAGAATCGATCACACACGCCATCTTCCTGTGCCCTCCTGCAAAACAAGTCTGGGCATTATCGTCACTACTCACTAGCCCATCTTTATTCCCATTACAGAGCACATATGCGAACATGGACTATCTTTTTTTGGAGGAAGAATGCCATAGGTGGACCGGCAGTAGACATGGATCCTTATCCATGGCTAATTTGGTATATTTGGAAGGCTCGGAATGACAAATTGTTTAAAGGGATTGATAGAGACCCATTGGAGACATCACGATATGCAGAGAGTGAATGCCTAGCCTGGTATCAAGCTAATGAGCAACCGCCCTTGCCCTCTCAAATTGACACGAGTAACGATAACCAGATCATAAGTCTGGGGAGTATCTGTCTGGTGGATGGTTCTTGGACCTCTACAGCTCAGTACAACGGATGTGGATAGGTATGGCAGGATAGTATGGGAAATGGTCAGCTGATGGGATTGCGTAATTTTGATAGAGTGGAGTCTGCTTTGCATTCTGAGCTGGAAGCACTGCGGTGGGCAATGGAGAACATGCTTCAACATTCGCCATGTCAGAGCTTTGGGACAGACTGTAAGGAAATGATATCAATGCTAAGGAACCCGCAGGATTGGCCAAGCTTCTCAACGGAGCTGGAAAAGCTCACTATCCTGCAGATTTGTTTTCCCGAATTTAAAATTGTCTATGTGCCTAGGACACATAATGGTTTTTCTGATTCACTAGCTAAGACTGCTCGATCCTTCTATCGAGATTTGGTGTATGTAGGTTGTTCTATTCCGGTCTGGATTCCAAGACCACCTCAAGCTTGAGTAATAGATCAGCCGTTCGTTGTCAAAAAAAAAAAAATATGATTCGTGCATATAAGTTTGTAATTCTAATGATCGTGTATGCTATATGTTTGGGTTTGTTCACATATAAACTTTATTATTTAATGATTCAACGTCGTGCATGCTTTGTATCTATATCATTGATTTTAAGGCGTTTGAAATAATTTCTTCTTTTCTTTATCGAGACCTTACCTTGATGTCTCTGTTTTAGATCTCTAATGTGTATGACACTATTCCTGAATTCCTAGGTCCATTACCAACCAACCGAGGTGTTTTTTATTGAGGCGAGAAACCCTAGATTTACCTCAACGTCTCGAACCGACTGTCATCACCGTTTGATCAAGCTAAGTTTACTTTCATTTTTGAAAACCATAAATATTATCAAGATATATGGTTAAGAACATAATGGTTTAAGTTGGTTTGATCAAAATTTTACTGCCTCATATTTATTATGACAAGTATGTGCGTAGATAATTATATACGATTAATAGCTTAAATTGCTTCATTGTGTATTAGGCCTATAGGCTTACTGCTTATTTCTCTATTTGGTAAATTATTGATTATCAAGTCATGGTACAATAGAGATTAGATACCTACAATTAAAATTTGATCAACTGCTAAATTGTCTGATTTGAAAAAAAAAAAGTGATTCGCATTGGTTTAGATGATCATTAGTTTATATGCATACATGTTTTGTATTGATGACTAATAAATAGCTATACAAATATGAGCAAATTTTAAGTATTTAAGGATTATCTACTTATACAAGATTATCTATTTATAATGGAGAGGATATTATGTGAGATTGTAATCAGCTGGAAAAATATGAATGGTTGGATCTTAATCTCCCTTGCACTTCTTTTTATTAAGATAAGTATCTTTTTATCATGCTTTATTTACAAGGTTAATTAAAATTTGATTATACAAAGTAATTTGCATAAAAGTTAATATGATGTCATATTTCATTACTATTATATATATGAGAGTTTTAAGTACATGACTTGGCCTTAAAAGATCCATAAGTTTTGGAGAACAATCCAAAGAAAGGTATAATCACCTGAATGTGAGTATCAAAAAGCTCATTATGTGTTTTGCATCTAAAGATTATAAGACCAGAAGTCTGTAAATAAAGTCCAACTATGTTGGATGCTAAATTTTAAAAGTAAAATATTCCTGAAGAGAATATCAGTGATGCAAATTTATTAAATCATATATATTTTTACAAAAATAATGTTGTCCAGCAGACACATGCTTGAGAAAAAAGATTAAAGAAGCTTATAACTATGTCTTGTCTCCTTGAGACTAAGAAAAACAATGAGCTATTGATTGAAGATGATAAATCACGTCTAGTGGATTAGATCTATTCTCTTGAAGAGAATATGATATTTTATACTAAGAAAGAAAGTCCACACGAACAGAAGTGGTCAAGAAAATAAAAGTAAAAGTGTTTGTAGACGTGAATGTGAATATATATGGTTATGATCAAGGTCAAAACCAAAGGGTTTCTTTTTCGAACTCATATTTTCACTTGAAATTGAGAAAATAAAGATGATAATAAAGTAAAGATATTCATTCATCTAAAGATAAAAGAAAATTATTGAGAATACCTTACAAGGTAATAAAGTTTATATAATGTTCAAGAAGAGGATGTATATTAATACTCCAGAAGAGTACGTAAATACTCCAGAAGAGTATATAAATACTAATGTATCCTCATAAGTCTCAAAAGTTAGAAGGATCTAAGAAAGAATACATGACACAAATAAGATATATTATTGATTCAAAAATGAGATTCATTCAAGATTTTGATAAACATGTAGTGTTATTATCTTGAGGGGAAGTTAGAAAATCTCATATTTTATAATAAGTGAAACATCTAGAAGATCTTCTGACTAAACTAAGATTGATGAATCTTTCTTAAAGTAAATCCATGAAATTTTGAGACAAATAATTATGAGACAGTAAGAAACGAAAATGTTAAATTCATTTCAATCACAAGTATTCTTAAAGCTTTAAAGGTAATTTAGAGAATATATAAATCTATTTATATATTTTACTACACAAAGATTAGTGTAATGTTGATAAATATATAGTAAACCAGAAGTTTACAAAATATTTGGCATGAACCAATTAGACCATTTTGGTTCAGTAATGATGCGAAAAGATATTTTAAGATTTATGGGGAATAGTCATTGAAAAACGAGAAGATTCATTTAAATGATTTGACATATGTTGCTTACTTACAAGATAAAAGAGTAATACGGTTTTAACCAGCCAAAATAAGTTATTGACATGAATAAAAGAGATGTTGGTGGACTGATCACCCACTATGCATCTTTATAATATTGGTAAATTTACTTCTTGAAGTCTTTCACGACTATGGCAAATTCACTAGGATATGTGCTAATCATTTTGAGCAACACTAGTTTGCATCAAGCAAATAAGTAATCACTAGTTCTCCCCACATTGGTATTGGGTCATAAACCAATCATTTCATCTAAGAATGTTGGATGTGCGATAAACATCCTAGTTTCTCCACCATAGATCTTTAATTAAGATGAGTTTTCAAATGAGGTTGGAAATACAAGTTGGATATGAATCTCCACTGATACTTAAGAATCTAGAGCCATCCCTAAAGAATATAAGTAAGAATCTATATGAATGCTAAAAGTGAATTAGTATTTCCAACATACTGGGGAGAAAATAAACAGCTACTAAAGTAAATAAGTTGATATGAATTATCATTGATCCTCATACTAAAGAGAATGTCAAAAATAAGTCCAAAAGATAATTCAATTAGAGCTTAGTAAAGCATTTTCCAGACACATTTACTGACCCATATAAATAGAGTGATTAAGTAACATATACCAGCTGTAAATGCTCAAAAATAATTGTTCTTCTAGAAGAACAATATCAAATAGCTAGTTACGCCTGAAGCGTTGTATTGGTTCCAAAGATAAGAATCCTCGTAAATGAAAAGGAGAATAAATTAACAATGGCCAAGAGGAAATAAAGTTTTTGAATGATCTCGAGCATAGATGTTAAACATGACTGAAAGAAATTCAGGTACCTAAGACAATGAAGAGATCTCAATAAGTTATGTCATGTATATAAAAAAAATGGAACCAATAAGCAAATCAATGTCGATGATATTTATGCATACAAAGTAGCAGTTGATATGATACATGATAAATTGGATCGTGAAACAAAGTCTATTGAAAAGTGTACATATAGAAATGAGAAAGATATAATAGACAAATATCTAAACTCTCATGAAAGAGGGAAATATTTCGACCAGTAGTCCATCCAATAAAAGGTGTAAAACAAGTGGGATAGAAATGAGTTGTTGCATCAAAGAAAGATTAATATGAAATTGATTGTGAAGAGATATATTTTAATGTGGTAGATGCAACTACTTTCAAGTTCCTTATCAATTTGACAATAAAGGAAGAAATTTAATTATACGATCAAATAAAAAAATGATAATCTCTGAAGATAAAATCCATGAAGGATTCTTGATATCAAAATCATGTTCCCGAGAAATCTAGCTATTCAATAATATGTTTGATGGAATATATGAAATATTAGAAGTTAATCAATATATCCATTTATATTTATCAAGAGATTATAAATCGATGGAATCATTGATTTGAATATAATCAAAACTCCTAAAGAGTTATAGAAAAGGGTATTTTGGAAGAGAACTCTTGACAATACCATATTATCTTAAGTATTCCAAACTGAAGATATAATAATGAAATGTTATTTTAGAAGATCCTTAAAATATTTTATATTAAGATGCTCATATATGTTTGATCTTGAAGTACCATATTTAAAGTGTTATTTGAGCAAAGTTACTAATCTTTTCGTGGTTGAAAGATGTGATTTATATGACAATAAAGAAATTCATAATAGTTTCTTTTATAATAAGAGTATGGATAACTCGTATGTACAACACAAATAGTTAGATGAGTGTATGTAAAAATATTTGGTTTGAAATCCAAAATACACCAAGACATTATTGTCTATGTCAAAAGAGAATTATGGACAAGAAGTCTAAAGACCCAAGATATTATAGTTTATTATGTTATTCTCAATTTCAAAAGAGATATATTTGACTGGAATGCATCATGCTTCCAAATAAAGAAATGAAATAATATGTGTGGTTGTACTCTTTTTCCTAATCCTGGTTTTTATCGCACTGGGTTTTTCCATGACAAGTTTTTAATGAGGCAACAAAGAACACACAAAGGATAGACACCCAATGAGAATGTTACAGTTTTAGAGATAAAAGTCTATCATTGTTCTAAAGTTTTTGAGATAGAGAGAATGCAAGAAAATGATCAAATCATACAAGAATTTATTGGCAAGGTTTAGTTCATGCCCAACTCGTAGGCATTGGAATGGGATAAAACATATACTTCGTTATCTCCAAGTTACGAAAGACATGGGTATATTCTCTCTTAACCCATCCAAGAAAGATTTGATTGGTTATTGCAGATGCTCGGTACATGTCTGATCCCCACAATGCTAGATCACAAACATGATATGTGTTTACTTATTGATGGAACTGCTAGCTCTTGGCGTTCGATGAAGCAAACCATTGAAGCCACTTCATCTAATCACGCGGAGATTTTGGTTATCCTGAAGCTAGTCGTGAGTGTGTATGGTTACGATTTGTTATTCAACATATACGAGAAGATTGTGGTATATCTGCAGGGAAAGAAGCTCCAACAGTGATATACGAAGACAATGTTGCATGTATAACACAACTCAAAGACGGATACATAAAAGAAGACAGAACAAGCACATCTATCAAAATTCTTCTTCACCCATAATCTGTAGAAGAATGGCGATGTTTGTTTCTTACAAGCTCGTTCAAGTGAAAATCCTACAAGTTCGTTTAAGTGAAAATTTGGCCGATATATTCACAAAGACGCTTCCAACTGCTACATTCAAGAAGTTAGTTCATCTTATTGGATTGCGTCATTTCAAGGATCTCAATTGATGTCCTTATGAGGGGGAATAATATGTGTTACATGTTTCACTCTTTTCCTTGACTATGGGTTTTCCTAAAAAGATTTTTAATGAGACAAACATCTTAAACGTATTACAATCCATTTTATCATAATAGACATCCAAGGGGGAGTGTTACAGATAAATATGTATGTGGATGACCATTATGATGTTTATCGTCTAAGAATATTCTCAGGATTTCTAGATTTTTAGATAAGATCAAACCTTTGGTTGTAAACATATATATAAGTGGTTCATTATTTATGGAATAAACACACAAAATATTTTCTCCTCGCAACAAAATCTATATTATTAAAATAGAAGTCATGACCTCTTTCATGTGTGATTTTTTAATTTGGACCATCTCTAGAAAGTTTATCAGATTTTATATAACTTAATTATAATATTTTTTCATATCTTTATTTTTAATTTGAAATAAAAATAAATATTTTTAAACTAAATTCTAACAAAATTTTTTGAGAATCTTTTTTAATTTTATTTCCAAAAATAAGTTGATGCATATAATTAAAATGAAAATTTAATTTAGGTTAGTTTTGATTTATAAACAAAAATTAAAAATTATATAAATATCTTATTACGTTTTAATGATAATAACAATTTAAACTGATTAATCTTTCAAAATACATTCTACAAAGATATTAAAATATTTTGTTTGAAAGAAATCTTCATTTCTATTTCAAAAATATTCAAAACAAATAATTAAGAGAGCTAACTAAATATAAAATAAACTATTTAGTATTTTTTTATTTGAAAAAGTTTAGTATATAACAAAACCCAATAAATCACATCAAAATTAGAAGAATGGTTAAAGTTATAAGATAAATTTATTATCTTAATTTTAAATCTTATTTTAGAGATATATTCATGATAAATAATTAATAAATATGATTTTTAGTTTTAAAATATGTTTTATATCTAATAAAATAAATTAATCTCACAAAATATGAAATACAAAGTAAGTAAATACTTCAAAATAAGATATTTACTACAAAATTATTTTGCAAGTACAGTATATATATATTTTTTTTTCTTAAATAAAATCTTTTTTTAACAGTTAAAATCTTTTTCATGTAGGTCCAATTTAATTTAGTTTCCATATATATATATATATATATATATATATATATATACATATATCAAATTTAGAAATTAAAAATAGGGTAAATCTCTCAAATAGACCTTTTTGAAGTTTTTGTCACAAAAAATAGAACTTAAGAAAAGAAAAAAAAAGACCAAAATAAACCTTTTTATTTTGATTTTTTTTATTTTTTTAACTTTAAACCTCACTTCCAAAACCTACCCCATAACTCTAAATCTTAAGTTTAGATTAATTAATCTAGGGGTATAAATATATATTTACAACATTTAATAAAATATATTTTGGTCATTTTTCTCCTTGATTGCTATTTTGGGGACAAAAGCTTGTAAGGTCTATTTTATTCTTTATCTCTTAAAAATATCATGTAAAATAGATTTTTACATATAAGGTTTTCAAAATATTTTTTGTTACAAAATAAAAAACTTTTAAAAAATTTTAGTAATAATATTACAAGACACATAAATATTATTATAAAGTTAAATTATACATAACACCAAATTATATTAATTTATTAATATATTTTTATATAAACTAAAATATTGTAGACAAAAAAACCCGCAATTTGTGAAACATATTTTCAACTAAATATTTCTTAGTTTTATTATGTATGAAAATTAAGAAAGTTTTACCAACATTAAGTTTCAGTATGTATTATTTTCTTAAAAATTGCAAGTACTACTTATATTATTTATTCTAATAACAATATTAAAATAATAAAATAATAAAATAAATAATAATAACTTGTTTTAAAAATTCAGATAATGATAAAAAAGATTTATAAATAATTTCTTCATATTTTTTATTTCATTCTACATGTAGTTCATATAGTGGTTACTAGGTTACTCGGATATAAGTATTTACAAAATACATAATTAGAATAATTAATTAATATTTATTTTTATATGCTTTAAATCACTTTGTGATGTATATATATATCTATTCTATTAAAAAATGAACATGACCAATTGATATATGTTGTGTCCAACTTAAAATTGAATATAAAAACTGCATTAAACTAACTTATCTTAACAACTTTCCACTCCATATTTATTTTCTTTATCTTCTATTTTAAAGGACTACCTTTTAAAAACAAAAATCCAGTTTAAATTTATCTACGTCTCCATAATTAAAATTGATATTTAAAAACTGTATCTACATATATATTTTCTTTATCTTCAATTTTAAAGGACCATTTTTATAGAAACGAAAATCTTATTTTAATATCTTTACGTATGCATAAATTAAAACCAAAATTTAGATATTGTATCTACATATATATTTATATAACCACACGTTATATCTCCTACCTATATACTTCATCTATATATTTCATATATTTCGTCCATAAGATCATATCAATTCAAATTCGTCGCTTATGTTTAATAAAAAAAAACATTCTAAGAATCAAAGAATTTTATACTTATCTGAATTTCAAATATTGATTTGCTAACCCCTTATCCTAAAAATGTACAAGCATTAACTTATCAGATATTAAAAATTATTTTTTTTCAAAAAAAAAAATTAAAAATTTTGTTTAGTTTTGTTGCGGGTTGGGTTTGATATTGATTTTCAGATATAACACTTTAAGAATCGTTAGAGTATGTAGGCCACATCTAAATAGAGTATGAGACTTTGATTTTCAAGTCGATTCCGAGTCGGGTCTTTTAGGTACGAATATTCTTGATTAGTTATGTGAGGTAACTATTAAGAAAATATAACATGTTGAAAATTTTAGGAATAAAGTTTAAAAAGAATTTCTAAAATGCATATGACACAAATGTATATTATGCAACTTGACATATTTAATTACCAAAAAAATATATTAAATCAAATTAACATTAATTATAATTACAAAAAACACAAATATAAAAGTTAAGTTTCTCAAAAAAAAAATTAAAACAAACAATATACCCGCCCTTTCCAAAAGGCGGGTCAGAATCTAGTCTATACTATTAAAACATAATCTTTCATCTTAGTTTTCTATCATATTAATATTAATATTTATAATATAATGTCATTCCTTATTTTTAGAATATTTATTTAATTAAATTTACCCGGTATATTCAACCAATCCGAATGCAGATTTGTTAAACCAATCACTTTGCATCCCCATTTAAAACGTATTTAGGCTATAAATCTATCGATTCCCTAATATTAAATTTGATCCAAAAAACCTAAATATTCAAACCCTACCGTAAAAGATTAACTCAAAACCCTATAATATAACGAAAACTTTTAAGAATTTGACATAGGGTTACAGAAAAGATATAAGAACTGATTTAGCTGTGTACGTAATATTTTTGAACAAGCCAATACACATTGGAACTCGTACCTAATCTAAACGGTAAGTATTATTTTTAATAATTTAAATCAACATGCTAAATCATCCTTTCACAAAAAAAACATTATGAGTGTCATGTATATTAAATACTCTGTAGTTTAAAATGTTTGAATCTAATCTACTTTCAAAACAATCTTTTGTGTGTGTATTCAAAACAATATTTTGTGCATATCTTTTGTGTGTGTATTCATAACATTTTGATAGTTTTTTCTTTCATATGGTATTAGTACAGAAAAAACAAAAAAAATTTAAATACAAAATTTTCTGATGTTTAGTATGTAATTTTTATATTTAATATTTATGAAAAATCATTTTGGTATATCAACTTGCATATTTAAATAGGAAAAAATAAATAAAACATAAGTTATTCCTAAACTTTATTTTATTGAGTTGTATGAATCGATATAAACATTATATAATTTAATTTTATTCTAACGATTATTCAGTTATTTATGTACTATACTATTATTTATTTTACTTTGATGATATAATTAACTGAGCTTTATGTCTATAAAACAAAAATGACTATCTTATTTTAATGATTTATCCATTTGCCTATAAAAACTTACCTATTATTCAAATAAATCTAAATCTTGAATAAATAACTTCTTAGGAATTTTTTTTTATAAATGAAGCTGTGATAAATAGATTCTGAGTAAAGAAATTAGAAGATAAAAATATTTTTTATTTTGACTAAAAATATATACTTACATGCATTTATAACAGAAAGATACATGAATTTAAAATGTTTTTATAGCACACCAAATAAAATATATTAAAACATAAAATTTGGAACATATAATGATTTTAACAGATTAAAATTCGACATATGAAAAAATCATAGCTAGAGTAATTTACTTACATGTATATATATATATATATATATTTATAGAAAATAAATGAATCTGGTGCATAGTTGTGAAAAACATAATGATGTTTTATTTTATATATGTTTTTAATCCATCTTTTTGTGCTAATTTCCGCTTTCCGTAATTTTACCATAATTTTTTGAAATTATTTAATTAATTAAATTTTAAAATCATACTAAACAGATTTTCTAAAGCATATAGTATCCTATTTTATAATAAAACTATTAAAAGAATAAATTAAAAAACTTTATTTATTAAGATAACTTTACGTAGTATAATTTATTTATGTAGATAAATAATTATAAGAACTAAAAACACAGACAATGAATATATAGAATACGATGATTTTTATTAATATATATTGATTTATTCATTTAAATACTACATACTCATGATAATTATTACAATTAAATTACAGATAACACAACTTATATAGTATGATAATTTTTCCTATATTTTTTTTCTTCATATATCTGTATATAGAATAAAATATTATAATATATAGTATTGTTAGTCAGCCAAAAATTGTATAGGAAAACTTTTTATTTCTTTATATTTACTAGAGTAATTGGAAACCAAAATTACAGAAAACAAAGTTTCTATAATAAAATGATTCCAGCTAATATTATATATATATATATATGTATATATTTATAATTTAGTTAATAATAAAACAAATAAATCCAGATATATTTAATGCATAGAAAATAATTTTGAAAAGTAAAATATGATAAAATATATAAATTAGTTTCATTTTATGAAAAATTCATTATCATCTTTCATGGATTAATTTAAAAGACATTGCCGCTTACAGTTTTTAATTGTTGGGAAATTTTTTTTTTGAGCCAAAAAAAATCATAAGGTTGTCCCATTAGCATACAAATGAATATGTACCTTTTTTGCCTTTAATACACTTTCTATTTTTCTAAATAAATCAAAATAAATTTTATTGCAAATAATTTTTTTTGAAAAATATAAAATATTGAAGAAATACTTATACCAATGTATTGATATTTTTTTGGGATTGAAAAAGTTGTTAAATAAAAAAAAATTAAATTTACGTTCTATGGATAAAAGATGTCGTGTTCTACAAAGTAGAATTCGAAATACACGTTTTTTTATGTGTCATATTTTTTTTAGAAAATGCAATCTGCTGAAAAGAAAGTAATCTAAATAAATTTGGAATTCTCTGCACTTTACCTATCATTCTAAAGTATGTAAAATTAACAATCTGCAGTCCACTAATAATCTACTTAGTCATATAACTTAGTTTCAAACATTGTCACTGTTTTCTACCTATATTAGAATTCAGATCCTGCGGATAAATATGAACAATTGCGAAAATTAAGGAAAAAGTAGTTATGAAAATATTTGCAAATATTATGTTTTCTTATCTTTAAATTTGCTTTTCTGAAAAAAGTAAAAAAAAATCAATTTTTTCAATATATCGTCTTCTTCAACTCGCCGAAATGGACATATCTATGAGTGTACGAGCTTTTGAAGATCTAACCTTTATAAAGCCGATGACAGACGGTTTGTACTCGGTGAAGATGCGGGCAAACTACAACATAATTACTGGCCACCCGAACAACACGACTGACTGGCAGCATTACTACTTTTATATCAAGTCCGGCGAGTCTGCGTTCAAAGAGCCAGCGAAAAATGATTTCCGAGCTCTTTGGAATTATCATATCGGTAGATCGCTGTTTCCAACTGATTATTTTCTTTTTCTGGTTTTAACAATTCTTCCTTTTTCATGCTGTTGATCACCCAAATACGATCACGAATCCGGAAAAGTTTTCCGAGAACGCTCAGGCCCTAGCAGCACTCAGACACCAACGTTGACCTGACATCAGCCGCGAGAGAATTCGCCGTCTCTTGGATCGCATCACCAGACGTAAGTTTGCTCTTTTCTCTTTTCTCTTTCTCGCCCTCCCTTTTTGTCGCTGAAGTTATCTCGTCTTCCTTTTGTCGGCTTATGCAGGTGATTGGGTTTCTGACTTATCTGATTTGGTTGTTCCTGGCAAAAGACAACTATCAATTTTCTCGAGAGAAGGGGAGCAGCGGGTAAATGAAACCAGAAAGATGAAAGCTTTGCTGGATCTTAGTGATATCGTCGGAGGCCAGTTGGACTCATCTTCTGTCTATGTGATGGTGATGATCGATGGAATAGGTTTGGAGGGGTCGGTAGACGTGAACCTTTGGTTAGAGGCGGCTTCTAGTGCCGTTGATACGGAGGTCGCGGAAATGGGTCTCGAAATGGGGACTTCAAGACCCAAGAAAAAGAGTAAGAAGAGATTGAGGGATGGTTCTCCTGACGTAGGGGATCAAGAGGATGCGCCCGAGAATGTCGAGAAGATGCAGGCGGAAGAGCGCGCAAAAAAAAAGAAAAATAAGTCCACCTAGAAACAGCTAGATCCCAACAAGGAGGCGGTGATCCACAAAAACGCTGTTTGCAAGGGGTCTGGTAATGAACCCATGGCTCGGACGGAGGGTCATGTGAACTTAGCTGAAGAAGAAGAAGAAGACTAAGAAGAAGAAGAATAAGAAACCCTCCGAAGGGAGGCTGGAGAAACTGGCTTCCGGGGAGCCAATCATTCAGGATGCGGATGCTGGCAATAATGATAACATTGCCCAGTTGGGCGGTTCCACTTCACAGAACATTCAGATGGCTGTTAGAAGTTCGAGAATTGCTCCCACCTGAAAGCCTCGAGTGGTGTTCCTTGATCATGTGAAGTTTGCTTATGACGGGGATACTCCACTCGTCTATAACGACGTCCGATGCGCTGAGATGGTCCATCAAATCAGGGGTGGACCGAATGACGTGCTGGCTGTCGAGGATCTGGTGTTCAAGGATGCTTACATCAGCACTGCCCAGACCTCGTTTCTAGTAAGTACTTGTAATTTTGCCTTCCTTGCTTTTGTTTTCCATCTCCTCGTTCTTGAGTAGTTTCGCTTTATCGTGCAGAGTGACGTCATCATGATTTTTTTAGTAGAGAAGTATGACACAACGACCAAGAAAATGGTCGAATCCAGGGACATGTACATTGCTTGTAAGAGGGAGAAGTTCAAAACCGTACGAGAAAACTGTCCGGGAGACAGATCGTGCGATTGCTCATAGAAAAGCCCAAGAGAAGAATGCAGATGATCTTGAAACTGAGATGGGAACCGTTCGAGCAGCGATGGAAGAACTTCAGCGAGAAAAGGCTGTCTTGGAGCAGGAGAAAGCCAGTTTAGAACAAGAAAAGGCTGCTACAACCCTGAGGCATGTGAGAGAGATCACTCGGCTAAAATATTCTCGGAGCTTTGAGGTTACCCACGAGAGGGTCAGGGTGAAAAGGCTATTATTGCGAAGTGTAATCGCCGCTTCAGTAACATTCGTGACCGTGAAGCTCGTTGCGACTCCTACGGTACATCACATTGTCTGTACAGCGAAGCATTCATGACGAGAAAATGTCTCGAGATGCTTAAGGAGAAGGACACCAATATTACCCAGGCGACCGTTGACATGGTCGTCACACAAGAGAGTCACTTCGAGCAAGAAGCCTCCCGGTTGGACGTTGGTGAGATTCTGGAAGCCGATCTCTCTCTGTCTCTGCTTGTTCTCGATTTCAAGTTTCTTAATGAGCATGTTAGGTAGGGATTGACCGTTATTGTTCAAACTCTAATCTGATTGATCCGGAGACTGCCTCTAACCTCCAAAATCGGAGAAACTTTCTCGGTGATCCGTCAGGTAAACGACCAAAAGAGCCATCGACTAGTGTTAATCTGACATCCGTTGGGAGTGATCTTGATGCAAGTAAGGAGACATAGGGCGTCAAACCGCAAGTCGGTGATGAGAATCCAACTCCAGCTTTGGTAGATAAGCAAACTGGTACAGGTACTGAAGGTCCGTTTGAGGTTTCTGATCCTTCGGTTGAGGACCAGGATGAAGAGGATTTAGGCGAGGAGCTGCTGAAGCCAAAACCTGTTGAGACAAAAGGAGACTCGGGTAACAAGCTGCCAGAACCGGAGTCAGTGGGGACTGAAAAGGTACCGCCTGCTGAAGAGAATGACGAGGAAAACCTGAACGCAGATCCACCAAAGCTGACAATGGACGGAAGAAAGGATCCTCCCGAGTTGGACGCACGTAACGGGGAAGATGGCATCAATCAAGCCGAAGACTTATCCTGTTGTTGTTTTTGTTGTGGTCGTCATTGTTTTTTCTTTATCTTTTTCTGTGAGACCTTTGAAGTCTGTAACATTCAAACCTTTTGTTTATCGGCCTGCATGCCTGTTCTAGTACTTTGAATTTGATCGATTTTTCAGTAAGCTGTAATTTTATTTTTTGGACTTAGAAATTATTGGATCGCCCGATTATTATTGCTCGACTATGTTTGAAGTAATCCCACGGCCGGTCGGTCGTTTAACCCTAAGCCTGGGACTGTCGATTCAATTGAACGTATGAATTTTAGCTCGAAATAATTATGTTTACCCGTTTGTCGGTATTTTAAAAATTATCGAAGTGCATTTATTTTGGGTAAGTATTGATTATTCGAAGTAACTCAGTAAGTCATTTTTGGTTTGGTTTATGAATTCGGAATTATCAAACTTCTTTTTGTGTTTTGACCCTTAAGCTGTCTCGTTAGCATCCGATCGAGAATCAAGCCTAGATACGACTAAAGACAAACTATACACATTTTTAAACGATACTGGTTTTCAATTGGCATTAAAGTAATTTTGCTAAGCTTTTGGTCGGCCAACCCATGCTTGAAAATTATTAAGGAGATCAAAATTCATCGGTTCAGCTAGTCGGTCATCACTGTGACGTAACTGAATCCCTCGGATACGTGTATGATCAGGACATATCTGATAATTGGGCATGAGTGATAGTACACAGTTCGCTGCTTGGTAAGTTTTATAGTGTTGGGGCGGTAGCATCATAGAGTCCATGAGGCAGATTATATCTTGTAATCCATTCTCTTATCGAGGACACTCCCTCCTAGGGAGAGTGTCTTTTTTTAATTAAGGGTGGACCGGGTAAGGCTGCCTACGTACCGCTGTGGAGGATCAAGCCACTCGTAGTTCCTTTTATCGAGTAATAGTGTTTGTTAAGACACATTTACTCGGTTTTTTGTGAGTATAAGTGATATGGTATCATTTACTCGTTGTAATGCGCGAGCTAAAGTGACGGTCAGTCATTTACTCGTACGTGAAAGTCTTCTAAGAGTAGTACCGTCTGAGGTGCATGGAGTTCCATGCCATCGGTATATCTTCGCCGGTGGACGTTTCTAGTCGGCAGACTCCGTGTTTGACGACTTGGATGATCTTGTAGGGACCTTCCAAGTTAGTCCCGAGTTTACCTTCTTTTTACTATTTGATGTTTTCGAACACCTTACGCAGAACGAGATCGCGAGTTTGAGAGGTCAGGATTTTACCTTTTTGTTATAGTAGCTCTCGACTTGGTGCTGGTAGTTTTGAATGTGAAGTAAAGCCTGATTCCTTTTTTTTCCCTTGATCGCATCGAGCAGCATTTCGCGGTTAAGATCGACATGTTATGGCATTGCTGATCATCACAGGCTCGCTACGTTTACTTCCGCAAGAGCCACTGGCTCGACTCCATTTGCTAATGAGAATCAAATCGTTTTTTCGCTCCTCTTTGCGTTGTCCGGTGTGATCAGAGGACTCCGTCTAGTTTGTCAGCCCATAAGCCCTTCTTTAAGTCGAGGCATTTCTTTATGCTGTCGATTATCGTCTTGTTGGATGCCTCGGCTTGTCCGTTTATTTGCGGGTATCTCGGGATCAAAGTGTTTAGACTGATTCTCCATATGTCACATAATTCTTGGAACTTGTTAAATATAAACTTAGATCCGTTGTCAGTGACGATCTCATAGGGTAATCCGTTTCGGCAAATGATGTTTTTCCAAAAAATCCTTGAACCTCTTTGTCGATAATACAGACGATAGAGTCTGCATTGATCCACTTTGTAAAATAATCGGTCAGGACAAGGACAAATCATCGCTATCATAAACTTGGCATCGGTTCGATAATATCCATAGTCCATCGCATGAATATGTATAGTGCTGTCATCGTGCACATCAGCTTTGTTAGGAAATGGATTTTTGGCGCATGTCTTTGGCACATGTCACAGCGTCATACGAAAGACTTGCAGTCGGTGTTCATAGTTGGCCAATAAAACCCAAGGCTCCTGACTTTTAAGGCTAAGGCTCGGCCTCCTGTGTGATTGCCAATGATATGTGCTCAAATTACCCTAGATCTACTTATTACTCTTAAATATGAGGTTCAGTTGTAGTACTTAGAGATCGAATCCACAAAGAGCGATGACACACGATATATTTGATAATCAACTTAGTTATGCTAGGCAATTAATAAGAATTTATAATAAGTGAATAATGAGATTATTAGTTTGTAAAAAAGTAAGGAAAATAGCTAGATATAGGGTTTAGGTAGTGAATTATAATGGATACAAGCCAAGAGGTTTTCGATCACATTACATAAATTCAATTAGTAAAGATACCATAAGTAATATCTATCCTATGGCTAAGTTCAGAGTCTACAACTTTAATGTGCAAAATCGGAATGACCGTCGATCGATGGTATGGAAACGGAATCAATCGATGGCTTTCTTAGTCAAGCATTAAACAGTCATATTTGATTTGTTCACTTAGAATCACTAGAACATTCTCTCGATTGTCCCTAGTAATTTAAGATCAACATGATTTATCAGGTAATGATCATACTCTCATAGTTGTCAATTATCCTAAGATCATGATTTTAGTTAGCTACTCTAGAACAAAACAATTAAGTACAATTCTTTTGATAGATCTAATAATCACCTATCAATTCTATTGTTTGGCTAATTGACTACTCATACATAGCTAAGCAGAACATAATCATAATAATACATAAGATAGAGAATATAGATAGAAAGTGGAGTTCCAATACAAAGCTTGAAGAAGTCCTGATCTTCTCCCCAAAAACCCCAAGCTACTATGTTTGTTATGAAAAATATGAAAGCTTGAAAAAGTCATCATTTGCATAAAACACTAGCAAATACCATATAAACTAGGTAAAACACGTCCATGGGAAATTATATAATTTATATGACTTGGGATTCATGTCTGCTACTTTGTGAGTTTGGCTTCCGCGCTTTGACCATCGATCTATGGCAAGAGTGCGTCGTTGATCGATGTAATACTCTGTCTCAACTCGTACTTTGCTGAATTTGACCAACTACGAGGTTCCTCTCTTTATGAGCTCCAAAAAGCCTCATAATCTTTACAATGCTCCAAAATATACCTGGACCTAAAATGACTCTAAAATACATCTTAGACACATATAATAGGCTCTAAATAGGGCATATAACATAGTCTAAAAATGATAAATACTAGGACCTATCAACTCTCTCAGACTTAACTTTTGCTTGTACTCAAGGGAAACAAGGATAAACCTGTGGAAGAGGTTTGAAAAACAGGAAATCACAAAATCTCTAGCTTATCATTATCATTATATTGCAACCACATAAAAAAAGTGTCAATCTTAGAGCAACTTTATATACTTTATCCTAGTTAACATCCAAATCCATTCTACCAAGAACTTAGCAAATACTAGCTTGACTCACCACTCTACTAACCTGATAGGGCCTGATATTTACCACTATTGTGCCATGATATCAACCCTATTTATAGTCTACTATATGTGTTTTGATATTTTTAGAACATTTCAGGTTAAGGTACGTTCTGGAGAACTTTGGTGATTCTAGAGCTTTTAGAGATGCAGAACTGCGCAGATGCATCAGATGTTTAGCTATGGATGTAGACATTCCCACGGTGCGATTGATATTATATTTTGACATAAGATAGAGCTTGGAGTTAGATTTTTAATACCACCGGTTTAAGGTCCATTGGCCGGTTTGATCTAACGTTATTCTCGATTTACTGAAGAGTGGTATGTCTACCTCGCAAGAGGAAGCTGTCGAGAAGATAAATGAGTGTCGATCGACGGCACAGCCTTGACGGTGATCCCAGAAGAAAGGACCGACTTGTTTTATAGCAAACTAAAGCCCATATGTTATGGCAAGTTACCAGAATACCCCTGTACGAGTTTAGACCTAATTTATATAGTTTTCTAAGCCATTGTTGACGGCTAAGCTTGATATTATTCATTGTCTTAAGTCTTGGACAGAAGATCAATTCTCCTTCAGATATTGATTGGAAATCCTTTGGTTTTATATTGATCTATTTCTATTATTTATTCAGACTATGATTTGTATTATTGCTTCCATGTCTGAGTAATCATCTTGTTAGGTTTAGGGATTTCATGTTCTTAATGTCAAATTGATAGTCATAGGATTGCTAGGTTATCTATAGATCTCTACACGAGGGTGGATTGTAATACTAGGATCTAGAGTAGTGGTATCATAGGACAATTGAGAGGCAGGAGAGTGCAATTAATTAACGGAATCCAAGCCATGTGTGGATTAGATATATAGGCGCATACGAGAGTTGGTCTAGGATCTAGTTAAACATTATCGATATGTGTGTTAATGCTTGTCTGAGGTAGTAACGATCGATACCAAAGCATTGGTATTGATCGACGCTTGATCTTTGTTTGCATGCGAGAGATGGAACATAGAACTTAGGCATCTGATTATTAATTGCATGCGAGAGCTGGATTACTTGCTTATTGAATTTGAGTTCTAAAAATTGATCTATAAAACCCTTAGCATCCTTGATTTGTGTTTTGAATCTATTGATTGATAAATCCCTAGACCTAGCTATTTCATCTTATTGTTATCAAACCAATCATCTCCTTACTTGTCTACTATTACTTCTTTAATAAATTGTTTGCTTAGGTTAATTTAAACATCTATAGTCTATTGTGTACCCACGCTTCCTGTGGATTCGATCCCTAAGTACTATAACTGAACCTCTTATTTGAGAGATTAAAAAGTAGCTTATAGGGTTAATTTGAGTGCATAATAAAAGCTACATCAAATTTGGGGCCGTTGCCGGGGAGCGAGGATTCGCCATTAGGCTCAGTTTGTTTGATTTAATCTAGGCATTTTTCTATATGAGTTTACTTACATAAAAAAAATTTCTTGTGTTTCAGGTACACACTAGAACCAGGATTCAATTAGGAGAGGATTTTTGGGTTCTTCAAAAAAGGGACATGCTGATTCGCGCACGATCCATAAGTCCACGAGGGCAGTCGGCACCCTCCAAGCTGTGATCGCTAACAAAGAGAAGCGAGCATCGATCAGTGTCAACAATTCACCGTCGATTGATACAAACATCAAGACATCGATCGACACCAACTCTTTGCCTTCGATCGATACTAATTGCGAGAAGATAAAGAAGGTTGAAGTACTCATACTGAGAGTTGACAAGAATGGCATCTTACAAGACGAAAGAGGTCGTGCGCACAATAGTGCAGGGTAATTGATTCATGAACATGGGACTGAAATCCCTGATGCTACTGCTGTTACTGTGAATTCTGGGATTGAACGACAAAAGGCACTTAGAGACTACAACAGGACTGAGGATTCCTACGCCAAGAGGTCTGCGATGCGTCGTTTTGCACCACAAAGGAATGTCTTTGAGCTGAATCCTGCATATATAGCTCTTGTGGGTCAGCATCCTTTTCATGATCTTCCCCATGAATGTCCCAGTAGCCACCTTGGATCATTTGATGATTTAGCGTCAACCATTAAGTGCAATGGATCTTTGAAGATTACTACTTCTGCAAACTATTCCCACACTCTCTTGCTGGAGAAGCAACATGTTGGTTCAAGAGGTTGGCAACAAGATCTCTCGCTACCTAGAATGACATCACGAACGCCTTCCTCACCAACTTTCTCTATGATACTGAAGAAAATATGAAGATCGATATGGGAGATATGCTGACATATATGGTAGAGGAAGAAGAAGAAGAAGAAGAAGAAGAAGAAGAAGAAGATGGATATGGAGAGCTGAGCAGAGTAGAAGAAGCCGATTTGAGTGATCCGACTTCATCATCGATCAACACTAAAACTTCAATGTCGACCGACGTTAAGACCTCAACATCGATCAACACTAACCCCTGTTGTCGATCAACACCATTCTTGGATCTAGAGGAATTCATGAAGCAGTTGGATGAAGCACATCCTGAAGATTTGGGTCAAGACTTGGAGCAGAAGCTTAATGACGATCAGCACACTTCGAGAAGAGATCTGGAAACTTCACAAAAATCAGGCACGATCGACACCCACCAGAGAGCATCGATCGACAACCACCCAACTTCATCAGTCAACACCCATTATTGGACGAACAGCCAAGTTACATGATTGAAGAAAGACCGGTTGAGGAGAGAATGCACGTGTCCAAGACCTCACACCTTTCTGTCCCTGAACATCTACGACCACCTATCTGCACAGAAAAAGCCGCTGGTTTTCACAAAAGAGCGAAGATGGTACATGACCCTCTGAAGTTTGGGGTTCCCAGTGCTATTTTTGACGTTGAATCTCCTATTCCACCAGAAAGTGTGCATATGGATCTCTACGTTGAGATATTTGATGATCTTCAACATACAATTATTTCTCAGAGAGTATTGAAGTATGAAGGTGATGCTGACCAAGGACCATCGGTCGCAGCATCGATCGACGCCATCACTGGTGAATCGATCGACGCAGCCATTGGAACACCGATCGACATCAACACTAGAGCATCGATCGACAATCATCACAGATCAGAGCAGAATGAGTTTGAAGTGTTTCATAATCTTTTCGATGGAGGCACCACGAAATCAAACAAGTCTGGGGGAAAGAAGAAGAGGAATTGGAAGAAGAGAAAAAGGATCAAGGAAGGCTCTAAGTTATCATTGATTCCCCACTCCTCAGATGGTGTCAGGAAGTACATAGTGCGCAGCAGATGCTTCTCGCAGCCGTTTGCAATGCTTCGAGCACTCCTTATTGCTGAGATGATAGACAAAGGAGAAGAGTCAATGGAGGTTTTCACAAAATGTGTGATGAAGCTGAAGATATTGGACATTGGAAATTGTTTTGGAGCAAGTTCCCAATCTCATCCGGACTGAATAAGATTTTAAAAAAGCCGAGCTTAAGACTATAACCAAGCGCTGAGTGGGAGGAAACCCTTTGTTTAGTAAGTTTTTATTTAGGTTTTACTTATACTACTATTTATTTCGAGTTTTATTTTATTTTTACAGACTATTTGAGTCCACCATCGATCGACACCATAGAGATATTATCGGTCGACGTTGGATCGCGACCATCGATCAACCACACATGCCTACCATCGATCGACACCCTCTTACAAAGAGAGGTATCGAGTTTTATATTTAAGCTATTTACTTATGATTTAATTTTTCCTAACCAATCCTGGATTACACTGGGAAAGTGTAATTTAAGTCTGGTGGAGGTTCGCCAACACTATTTATTTGTTTTTGAGTTTTATTAATATATATTTAAGTTTTTCAAAAACGTTTATTGAGTCAAGAAGGAGACTATGATCAAAATTTATTATTGACTAACCACACTTAAGCACCATTCTTAGAAGGTTGTTTGCAGAGATTACTAGAGATACTAAAGTGGATCATCCTGCCACTATATCACACTTGCTTAGAAAATTTGAAGGAACCAAAGCTACTTTCCAACACTAATCCTGACATTATTTTCTTGCTTTGGGATTTGGTATACACTGGATCAGATTCCTTCAACAAGTCTGGAATATAAAAGTCTGTGTGCTTCTGATTCCCCTATCTCTCCCCTTCAGATTAAAAAAGGAATCTAACATGATTTGGTGGCTACAACCATTAAAGTTTGATTCATGTGATCCTAGAAAGAGATAAAAGTCAAAAAGAAGTGAACAAGATCCGGTGGCAAAAACCATTAGGGCTTGATTCATGGAAACCTATCCAAATATCTCAGTCAATTAAGAAAATAAAATGATACCCTCAAAAGAAGGGAGACATTGACTGAGAAGATGTGAGAAGAGAGAGATGAAAGGAATCAGAGAAGGCTACCTGTGTGTTCAGATACTTGCAGAGGTAAGAGTACATGTGTCCCTTGATCGATACTCCCAAGGTAAAGCCTCCACTTTTATTTTATGCAAATAAATAAAATCAATAAAGGGGCGAGTCAGACTAGTATTCACTAAGTTGTTGGTTGAGTGGATTTGGTTGCTATACTAGGATATGGTATATAAAGTTTCTCTGTAATTGACTTGATAGGATGTGGTTGCAACAAAGTAGGTGACAATTATACTTAGATATTATGTGAGTCTTCGCTTTTTAAAAACCTCTTTCACAGGCTTTGTTTGCTTGAGGACAAGCAAAATGTTAAGTCTGGGGGAGTTGATAGGGCCTGATATTTACCACTATTGTGCCATGATATCAACCATATTTAGAGTCTATTATATGTGTTTGGAGTATGTTTTAGAATATTTTCAAGTTCAGGTACGTTCTGGAGAACTCTGGTGATTCTGGAGCTTTTAGATATGTCGAACTGTACAGATGCATCATATGTTTAGCTATATATGGAGACCTTCCTACGGTGAGTTTGCACTGATATTTTTACATAATATACAGCTTTGAGTTAGATTTCCGATTCCACCGGTTTGAGGTCCATCGGACGGTTAAATCTAAAGTTATGCCTGATTTACTGAAGAGTGGTCTGTCTGCCTCGCGAGAGGAAGCTGTCAAGAAGATGAATGAGTGTCGATCGACGGTACAGCCTTGGTGTCGATCAAAGGTGATCCCAGAATAAAGGCCCAGCTTGTTTTATATCCGACTAAAGCCCAGATATCATGGCAAGTTACCAGAATACTCATGCACGAGTTTAGACCTAATTTATATAGTTTTCTAAGCCATTGTTGACGGCTAAGCTTGATATTATTCATTGTCTTAATTCCTGGAGAGAAGATCAATTCTCCTTCAGAGATTTATTAGAACTCCTTTGGTTTTATATTGATTTATATATCTATTATTTATTCAGACTATGATTTGTATTATTTCTTCCATGTCTGAGTAATCATCTTGTTAGGTTTAGGGATTTCATGTTATTAATGTCAAACTGATAGTCATAGGAATGTTAGGTTATCTATATATCTCTACACCAGAGTGTCTTGTAATATTAGGATCTAAAGTAGTGTAATAGCACGAGAGTGTGACTGATTGCTTGAACCTAGAATCATAGGACAACTGAGAGGCACGAGAGTGTAATTAATTAACGGAACCCGAGCCCTGTGTGGATTAGATATCTAGGCACATACGAGAGTTGGTCTAGGATCTAGTTGAACATTATCGATATGTCTGTTAATGCTTGTCTGAGGTAGTATCGATCGATACCCAAGCATTGGTATCGATCGACGCTCGATCCTTGTTTGCATGCGAGAGCTGGAACATAGAACTTAGGCATCTGATTAGTAATTGCATGCGAGAGCTGGATTACTTGTTTATTGAATTCGAGTTCTACAAATTGATCTATAAACCTTAGCATCCTTGATTTGTGTTTTGAATTTATGATTGATAAATCCCTAGACCTAGCTATTTCATCTTATTGTTATCAAACCAATCACCTGCTTACTTTTCTACTATTACTTCTTTAATAAATTGTTTGCCTAGCTTAATCTAAACATGTATAGTCTATTGTGTGCCCACACTCTTTATGGATTCGATCCCTAAGTACTACAACTGAACCTCTTATTTGAGAGAGTAAAAAGTAGCTTATAGGGTTAATTTGAGAGTGCATAATAAAAGCTACATCATAACCTCATTTTTTGCATAAAATAAAAGTGCATGATTTACCTTGGGAGTATCAACCAGAAGACACATGGACTCTTACCTCTGCAAGTATCTAAACACACATGCAATATTCTATAATTCTTTTCTTCCATATTTCTCTCTTCTCTAGATCTCTTTATATTTCTTTATAAGTCCAATGAATCAACGATGCTGATACTGTCCATCATTCTTATTTTTCTTTTCTCTTTTTTTTTTTGACATGTAGGTAATAATGAGATCACAGGTAATTTACAAAACCCTCGCTTCCACAGTGTGTGATCATTCCTTTCTAAATTAGAATAGTGGGGTCACATGTAATTTTATTTACCCCTCTGTATCTTTCAAGAAATCATCTCAATCTTTTAGTTTTATAGACGCCAAAGAGAAAGAGAGAAGGGAATAAGAAGCACACAAACTTTTACCTTCCAGACTTGCAAGAGGAATCCGATCCAATGTATGCCAAACTCCAAAGCAAGCAAATAAGTCAAATTAGGTTGGAGGTTAGCTTCGGTTCCATCAAATTTTCTAAGCAAATGTGATATAGTGGCAGAACGATCCACTTTGGTACTGCAATCAACACATCTAGAATGGTGCTATATAATGGTTAGATAATAAGTAAAAATTTAAATCTTATCATAATCCTCTTCTTGACTCAATAAAACTCAATAAACACATAATAATAAAAATCCAAAATAGAAAGCAATATCGGTAAACCTCCATATGACTTAAATAACACTATCCCCAGTGTTATCCCATCTCGGTTAGGTGAGAAAAAATTAAACATAAGAAAATTAATGAGGACAGTCGAAAATACCAAAGTCTTTTATGAGTGTCGATTGATGGTAATATTATGATGTCGATCGATGATGATCGGTATCAACTGATGCTTGTGATCAGTCATCGACCGATGGCGGTTCTCAATCTTCCTCTTTTTTTACTGTAAATAAAGAAAAATACAAAAATTAGTAAAATCATGAAAATAAAATAATTTTAAAACATACCTAATAGTGGGTTGCCTCTCACTCAGAGCTTGATTATCGTCTTTACCTTGACGTTTAGAACTGTTTGGACTAAGATGTGGATAGATCATCACTTATTGGTAAACAAGTGTCCAGATCCTATTTGCTCATCTGGAACCGGGTACTAACGAAGCTTCTTATCGCTTCTTCACCTCTACGTTCACTACCAGTCTTGGTCGGAATGGTACACGGATAGCATCGATCGATGGTCGAAAGCGTCCGTCGCTCGATGGTCCTTTGTCAGCTTCTTTTTGTTGTTGTTTATGAACCATCTGAAGAATATAGTCCATCTTCTGCTTCATATCCTCCATGCACGTAGTTAACCAGCTAATATTGTTGTTGAATGAGTAATAGATATCATCATCTCTATAAACTCCATACTTATCTCTGGTTTCCCAACAAAATCTTCTCCTAGCTGGGTCCTTATAGGATTATTACCCTTATGCTAGATTAGCATAGATCGATGGTATATGGCCATCATCTAGTGCAAAATCATGGTATTCAATTGCTTCTTATTCTAGATAAGATAAGTCATAATATGGGTTAGTCGTATTATGCCCTCGGTCAGGGTTGTCTTCGATCGATGTTAAAAGGGTGGGTATCGATCAACTGTTGGTTAGCATCGTTGACCGATGTGTTTGGCTTGGTATCGATCGATTCTCCATCGTCAGGGGTATTCTCTTGCTCGAAGTCGCAGAAACATGTGGCCACAAGTCCTGGTTCATGAACCAAATCAATGAGAGGAGTCTTGGTTCTAGTTTGAAAAGGCTCATCATAGTTATTTTGATCAAAAAGAGATACATACAACATGTTTATCTTCATGTCGCGTACTTCTCCTACTGTGGCCATGAAATCTCTTCCAAGTAGGAATGATTAATTCCACTCACTTGGACGTCCAAGAAATGAAAGTATACAAGAATTAAGGCATCACTGATTTGCACTTGGAGGTCTTTGACTATGCCTCATGAATTCACCTTAGAGCAATCCACAAAAGTAAATGAATCACTAGAAGGCTCCACTTTTAAGCTTAGCACCTCTGCCATGGTTCTTGGCATAGTGCTTACTGAAGAACCGGTGTTGCACAGTACATGAGAGTAGTCATGTCCCTTGATGTTGCAGGGTACCAGAAAATTCCCAGGGTCGCTTCTCTTCTTCAACTTGACCCTCTCCTTTATCTTCTCCCTCAGATGATTGAACATTGTTTCAATTTCCTTATCAGTCTCCTTAGTTTCTCTGAAGAACATCCACAATATGTGAGTGTAATAAGCTTCCTCAAATGGGGTTTCTAAACGGATTCTGAGGACTTTCTTAGCAAAGTTTCCATCTCTTTCTCATTATATTCCCTTCTATGATGCTTAGGGACCTTTTTGTTTCCTCTAGAATGTCCAACCATAGCTTCCTAAATTATCTTAGAGACTATTTCATCTGTTTGTCTGGGTTTGTGTAGGGTGGGTTTTGAGTGCCTATTAGCATATAAAAGACTCACATATATGCTTGGAAACCGACATACGTTTGTTTCGAACGGCCATCGATTGATGGTCATTCGAACAGAACATGGGATGTTCACGAGTTTCTTCCTCCTGGTGCCTAACTTCTTCCACTACTTACCAAAAATATTCATCTATGATGGTACTGGCGTAGTGCTTATGTCCAACCTCAATCTTCTCCTTGATCAAGGCTTCTTATCTCCTCAAAACTTCACTGGTCTGGATAACTTGATTCTCTAACTTCTTCACATGGGATTTGAGAGCTTCAATTTTAGTGTTGAGGTTGACATATACAACATCAATCTTTCTATTGAATTTTATTGTCATCTTCTGATGTCCCTTCAGAACTTTGTCAATCATGGCTTCAATCTTGGTCTCCTAGGTATTTGATGGGGTGTTCTGATAGTAGGAGGCTCCATAGGTTATGTTGTTGCTGTAAGGTCTTTGATGTTGTGATCCTTGGTGGAAGCTACTCCTATGGCCAGTGCCATAAGAGTTTTTGTTTCACTGGTTCCCATATATATGGAATCCATTCCACCAACAAAGTTCACATCCTCTTCTTCACCTTTCTTATTGTCAGATCCTATAGGTTCTAGCTTCTACGAAGCTAACTTGCTTTTTCAAAAACATCAGAACACTGTCCAACTTAGCTTTTACTTCTTTCATCTGATCCTTGGTTAGTGTAGGACTGATTTATTCCTCTCATGGTCATTGTTTTTGGTGTTGTTGCTAGCTGCCAAATTCTCTATCAATTTGGTAGCTTCTTATGGGATCATAGTGCAGAAGTTTCCCTCAGTGGATGTGTTTAAACCCATTTGGTATGATAGCTCAATACCTCTAAATAAAGTGCTGAGAAGTTGCACTTTTTTGAATCCATGGTGTGGACAATCTCTTTGGTAAGATTTGAATCTTATCAAGGAGCTTCTGAAAGACTTTGCATGCTCTTGTGTGAATGTAGCAATTCTTCTCCTCCAATCCTCGGCTCTGGCATCATCAAAGAAATTACGCAGGAAGGTGTTTTTAATGTCTGTCCAGGATTTAAGAGATCTTGGTGGTAGCTATTTAAGCTAGTAAGAAGCATCTCGAACAAGCAAATACTTGAAGAGCTTTCATAGTAGGTAGTCCCCAGGGACTCCATTAGCCTTGATGGCAGACACAAGATCCTCGAATCGTTCCAAATTATCCATAGGATGCTCATGGAAAGATAATGAAATGGTGTCTGTGCAACAAGTGTGAAATAAGCTGGCTTTAGCTTAAAATCGATCCTCGGGATATATGGAGGACGAACAGTATATATGTTGGCATAGAATTGATCTTGATGATTGTAGCCAGCCAACTCTCTTGGTTGAGAATCTTGGGCCTCAGCTCCAGCTTGAGCTACAACAACTTCTTCATAAGTTTCTTCTTGTTCAGAGATTACAATCCATGTTGACTTGAAGAAAGAAATAGAGTCAAAGGAGGAGTTTGGTTGAGTTTGGGTCTTGTGCACAATTAGGAAAAGACCTCCGGAGATTGTTTATCAAGGCTTCAGGAGTGTCTAAATATTTACAGAAGAGTCATGAAGATTTTTCAAATTTAAGGTCAAGTCAAGGAGGGACTTAGACATCATTTGGAGTTAGTTGGGTGATGGTGCAGAAATAGGGCCGAGCATCTGTACGGATGGTACGAAACCATACCGTACTGACCAGGCAAACTTAGGGCGACCCAGAAAGTTTCAGGTTCGACTATTGGGGATGTTTGGATGAGGAGTGCAAAAATAGGACGGGGTACGGACATGCGGTATGTACCATCGACCCTACAGCCGTACCATTTCAGTCGAAATCGACCAGAAGCTGTGCAAACTTAGGACGCTGGTTTGCTTTGTAATCAGGAAACCTTATCTGATCTTGTGACTGTTAATGGATAAGGAAAGGATATAAGGCGTGGTCAACAAGACATGCTGTCATGAGGTGTAAAGTGAAAGCAAGTTTGACCATGAACCTAGACACTTATGTGGCTGGTTCATGGGAGAATTTGCTTAACCAATAAGGCTAGCGCCAAGGAGAAGCAACCAATGAGGCATCATCACGCAGATTGCAATAGACCAGACTCAATCCATTTCTATTTAGTCATTTCTATCCATTAAATTTGTGTTTCTGTTTTTTTCTGTTAAGTGTAAAGTCTATATAAGGCATTGTAGTTGGCGATTTGTTTCTCTAAGCTGAATGGGGAGGCTTTCCCCTTTCTTCTTCATAAATTTAAAATCTGGTTACATAATCTCCTAGTCTTATAGTCTCTCTAATCTCTTCTTAGTCACACACAAGTCTCTTCTTTCATCAGACCCTCATTCAACTAGTTCAAGACTCCATCTTGCTTTGTAGGCGTGTTCATCACACACACAACCAGAGATCCTTTTTCAAAACATTTTATGGTATCAGATCCAGGTTCATCAGAACATGAGCTGTAGCTTCCGCATATAAAAACTCATTTCTCAACTCAAATCGAAACTTTGAAGACATGTACATCCGGTTCTGGTTTCTTTAAGAAGAAGAAGACTGAAGCATCAAGATGGCGTGTTCTCCTTTTCTCTCAAGATGTTCCTTTCTGTCCTGATGAAGAGTCTTGTTAGAAGAAAAGGTGTATGGAGAGGCTTAGCTATCCTCATCCAAAATCGCCTTGTCCAATAGCCTTTGTTCATCTAGCTCCAAAAGAAAGCTATCAAGATGATGGCGGATAGAAGATTTGAAGAAAGGAGGGGTCTTTTGAGTTGGAATACAAGAAGGTGGTCATGAACAGAAGGAGAAGGAGATGGGTGACGATCCAGACTCTCAAATACAGCAGAGTCATGACCTTTATGGCATGGAGGTTCAAGAAACCAGTTCTGGTTTTTTGGCTGTAAGTGATTCACTTTCCTTCTTGATATTGAGTGTGTGGTTATGGTTGTAGTCTTATTTTGTGATTGAAAACCTATGGATACTATTAAGATTTCTAAATGGTATTGTTTAGAATATGTCCCAGGATTCTTTAAAAGTCTTAATTAGTGTTTGAGAGATGAAATGCTTGCCCCGGTTTGGTTATAAGTGTGTTAGGATGTTAGATTTTTCTGAATCCTGTTAGCTCTTATTAAACTGAAATATATTGAAGGTATTGCATTATCTGATGTTGCTTGATGACAGTATTGCTTTGCCTCAGTTCTAAATGAGTGTGTGATAGATTATATTTTCTGATCATGTTGCATTCATAGAATCTGGTTATGGTTATTGCATATTGTCATCTTTTTTTTGCCTTATTGTTGAGCATCTAGATGGATGTCTATGATTGCGGTTAAGTTAGTGTTTTGAATAAATGCTTAGTGTTTACTCTTGGCCATATCATGCTTAGTATTTAGAGAATGGTTGCTTTCTTAGGTAAGAACTTGATCATGACAAGAAGCTTTCTTTTGCAATGCTTGTGACATTGGTGATCAAACTTGATGATTAGTCAAGGGTTGATACCAATGATATTGTGTCTTATCTTGTCTAGAATTTGAGTGATGTTTCAGGTCACAAGTATTGTTCTTAGTCCATCTTCAATCAGAGACAAAGAGCAAGACTTTAGATATTGCTAAAGCAATGGAGAGTTGGTTCTTGTGTGTCGAGCCAGTAGACTTAAGCGCAACTGCAGGTGATGATGTTCTCCTGGTTCATAGAGACACACAAGGCAAAGTTCATCACCTAAGTCTTGAGGAGACATGTGACCTGAAGGCATTGGAGCTGAAGGCAAGGGTGGATCAGTTGGTTTAAGCGCATCTGTTAGGTGATGCGCTTCTGGTTTCTAGGCTCATTGAGGCTCACTTCAAGCTTGGACCTAGACTAAGTCAAGCTTGAGTTGGGGATTCAAGTGCGCTACCTGAATATCTTAAGCTCAGTGACCTGTTTTTCTCCTTAGGATTGCAAGCAAACTGAAGAAGGAGCCAACCGGGTCTATGTAGTGGCGTGTCTAGTCAAGGGATTGTTCAGAGCAGTTTTGGCTGTGTGTTAAGAAAGTTACTCTGTCAATGCGGATTCTTGTGTGAGGTGGTTAAATAGGTAGATGAGGTATCTACTATCAGTCTATCAAGTTGGCGAGTTACGAAGAGAGGTTGCAATGGTTTGTTTAGTCCGGATCATGAAGCCATCAAACTGTCCAAGCTTTGTCCTTGAAGAGTTCTCAAGCTTAAGGGGGAGTGTTGAAGATCTTTAGTGATCCAAGAGAGGTTCATCAGTTTGGGGTTCAAGTGGCTTGTTCAGAGCAGCCACTCCTCACCATTTAAAAGGGAGTAAACCTATTCAATTCCTTATATACATTTATGATAGATTTATCTCTTGAGAACTGATACGCTTGTGGAATGTTGTATCAGGTACTTGGACACTCAATAAGAAGGATTTAGGCGTGTGGTATTACCTCATGGAGATGACAAGAAGCCATGAGAGAAGGAAAGACACAAGCTATTCCAAAGAAGAGGTCCACGAAGTGTTGGTGATCTGCAAGAAAGTGAAGATCAAACTTGCATCCCACGAAGGCCTTTATCCAAGGTATTTGTGTCCATCAAGATGATCCTAATACACAAAGACCCACTGACCAATCCCTAGGCCTTGTTGGCTGTACTCTTTTTCCCTTACAAGGTTTTGTCCCAAAAGGGTTTTCCTTGTATGCTTTTAATGAGAGAATTCTTCAAATTTCCAAGCTTGACTAAGGATCTCTTATAGTCAAGCTTGAGGGGGAGTGTTGACTTGAAGAAAGAAATATAGCCAAAGGAGAAGTTTGGTTGAGTTTGGGTCTTGTGCACAATTAGGGAAAGACCTCCGGAGATTGTTTATCAAGGCTCCAGGAGTGTCTAAAGCTGTCCAGAAGAGTCTTGAAGATTGTGCAAAGTTAGGGTCAAGTCAAGGAGGGACTTAGACATAATTTGGAGTTATTTGGGTGATGGTGCAGAAATAGGGCTGACCATCTGTATGGACGGTACAAAACCGTACCGTACAGACCATGCAAACTTAGGGCGACCCAAACCGGTTCAGGTTTGACTATTGGAGATGTTTGGACGGGGAGTGCAAAAACAAGGGACGGTACGCACAAGCGGTCTGTACCATCGACCGTACAGCCGTACCACCCGGAATCGACCAGAAGCTGTGCAAACTTAGGGTGCTGGTTTACTTTGTAATCAAGCAACCTTTTCTAATCTTGTGACCGTTAATAAAAAAGGAAAGGAGATAATTTGTGGTCAACAAGACATGCTGTCATGAGGTGTAAAGGGAAAGCAAGTTGGACCATCAACCTAGACACTTATGTGGGCTGGTTCATGGGAGCCTTTTCTTAACCAATAAGGCTGACACTAAAGAGAAGCAACCAATGAGGCATCATCACGCAGATTGCGATAGACCAGACTCCATCCTATCAATCCATTTCTATTCAGTCGTTTATATCCATTTGATTTGTGTTTCTTTTTTTTTTTGTAAAGTGTAAAGCCTATATAAGGCATTGTAGTTGGCGATTTGTTTCTCTAACCTTAATGCAGGGGGGGGGGGGTTCCCCTTTCTTCTTCATAAATCGAAAGTCTGGTTACACTATCTCTTAAACTTATAGTCTCTCTAATCTCTTCTTAGTCTCACACATGTCTCTTCTTTCATCAGACTCTCATTCAACTAGTTCAAGACTTCATCTTGCCTTGTAGGCGCATTCACACACACAACCAAAGATCCCTTTTCAAAACATTTTAATCCCCTGATCATCAATTCTCTAACCTGTTGCATATGACCATCGATGTCATACAGGTCCCCTCTCTCATTCCTAGTCACGATCAGTATAGCAACCATATCTGCTCGAGAATCACCATCGATCGATATCCCGGTGTTGGTGTTGATCAATTTTGGCAGATGAGTGTCGATCGACGAAGAAGTATTGGCATTGATTGATGCTTGTCGCTTCTCCTTGCGAATGCTACATTTGATGGCTACTAGGTCTGAGAAAATTAGGTGTTTTTCCTAGTTGCTTATGGTAACTTGCAAAACCTAGACAAAATTTGCAAAACAAATCTAATGGCGATCCTTGTTCCCCAGCAACAACGCCAAATTTGATACGTGCTCAAATTACCCTAGAGATACTGATTACTCTCTCAAATAAGAGGTTCAACTGTATTACTTAGGAACGAATCCATAGAGAGCGGGGGCACACAATAAATTTGATAATCAACTTAGTTATTCTAGGCAATTATTTAGAATTTAAAATAAGTAAATATTGAAATTATTGGTTTGTAAACAAGTAAGGAAAATATTTAGATCTAGGGTTTTCAGGTAGTGAATTATAATGGATCGAAGCCAAGGGGTTTTAGATCATAGAACACGAATCCAATTAGTAAAGATATCAAATATCTATCATATGGCTAAGTTCAGAGTCTACAACTTTCATGTGCAAACTCAGAATGACCGTCGATCGGTGGTATGCAAACGAAATCGATCGATGGCTTTCTTACTCCATAATTAAACGGTCAGATTCAATCGGTTAACTTAGAATCACTAGACCATTCTCTCGATTGTCCCTAGTAATTTATGCTCAACATGACTTATTCAGGTAATGATCATACTCTCGCAGTTGTCAATTATCCTAAGATCATGGTTTTACTTAGCTACTCTAGAACACAAGTAATAAGTATAATTCTATTGATAAATCTAATAATCACCCTAGCAATTCTATTCTTTGGCTAATTCATTAAAACCTTTAATAAGCCCTAAATCTAACAAGGTGACTACTCATACATAGCTGAATAGAACATAATCATAAACATGAAATAATGCATAAGATAAAGAATATGGATAGAAAGTGGGGTTCTAACACAAATCTTGAAGAATCTTCTCCCCAAAAACCCAAAACCACATGTTTGTTATGAAACGTACGAAAGCTTGAAAAAGTTGTCTTTTGCATAAAACAATAGCAAAGACCATATAAACTAGGTAAAACACATCCAAGGGCAATCTTGTAACTTCTGTGACTTGTGATACAAGTCGGCGACTTTGTGATTTGGGCTTTTGTGCGTCGACCATCGACCGATGTCAAGAGTACGTCACCGTTCAACGCAATACTCTGTCTCGACTTGTACTTTGCTGAATTGACCAGCTACGGGTTCCTCTCTTTCTGAGCTCCATAAAACCTTATAATCTCTACAATGCTCCAATATCTACTTGTAGCTGAAAAGACTCTAAAACACATCATAGACACATATAATAGACTCCAAATAGGGTGGACAAAAAATAGACTCCAAATAGAGCCTATACCATGGTCTAAAAGTTGTAAATACTGGGGCCTATCAGCCAGCCTCACCTTCGTGTGTTTCTGCCATGACAAGTCGGGTTTCGTCACTGTGGATGCACTTCAGAAGGGCCTTATTTGAAGTCCATTGTGAAGACTTCCATCTATGACGATGTAATGGGTGCTTCGAGTTTTAGTCGTCATGCTGCCCATTTCTTGGGATTTAGTTTGTCGTCAGCGAGGTAGTCTATTAACTATGTTCTCCAATTCGGGGTCAGTTGCTTGGTTAGCTCTGTGTCAGCATCATTTTCCATGTTTTTCTTTTTCGACTATTGGGGATGCGATAAGATTTATCTCGATAGATATGTTGATACTTGGTTTCTCGATCCTATGGATTGGGATCGTTTGTTTGACTTGGTCACGGAGCTTGCTTCCCAATGCTGCGAGAGCATCAGCGCATACGTTCTCTAACAGGGGAACTCTTTTGGTTTCTTTTGAGTTCAAAGAACTCAAAATCTTTGGTGAGGCCCTTGAAGATCTTGAGATAGTTCTCCATTCACTCCTTGCGGGCGTTGTAATCACCTCTTAATTGACTCGTAACAAGTTCTAAGTCACAGTAAGCGCTAAGTCATTTTGAATTGATGGCCTTTGCTAAGCGGAGTCCATGTATGATGATGTCTTGCATATTTGCATTGTTTTGGTCATTTATCATTTTACATTTTGATCATGTAGACTAGCATTTAGACATGTTTAGGTTGCATTGCATTGCATTGCATTTCTCTATATCAGGTGTTGGAGATCCTTATTTGTGAGTTTGAAGACATTTGAGGCCAAAAAAGAGGAGTTTGGGGCATAAGCAAGTTTTTCCTGCCTAAGTGTCGTAGCGACCTGACTGTAGGGACCATGAGAGGTTGCTAGAAGAAGTTTACGTGGGTCGTAACGACCACCATTGCGACCAGACGAGGTCGCTACGAGATCCCCACCAAAAATCGACCAAGTGTTGTAGTGACCTCATCATAGCGACCACGAGAGGTCACCACGAGAATCAGCGGACGCCGTAGCGACATCCATAGCAACCAGGCGAGGTTGCTACAGGTTCTTCAAAGCACTGGGGCGACTAAGTGTCCTAGCGACCTTTTCGTAGCGGGATAGACAGGACGCTAAGGACGCAGAGACTGTATTTTTTATGTGTTGGCCCTGGTTTGGTGGGTTGACTCGGTTCGTTTTCAAGCTACTATATTAACTTTAAACCTAATTTTAAGGTTAATATGTTTTTTTGTTAGAAAACATATACTTCTTGGTGAAAGATTCAAACTTTAGTTCTTCTTTTGATCCACCTTGTTTGTGTTTATTGATTATCATGATCACTAAGCATGATAAACTTTTAATCATCCATGATTTTGAAGTTCATCATGTCTATTAGTGAGTAGTTACTTTTAAAATTCATAGGTTAGGGTGATTTGGGGTGATTAGGTGATGATTTAGTATGTTTAGTGTTATATCATTCATGTTCTAGGCATATCTCATGTTCCTAATGCTAGATTAGACTTGATCACTTTGATCTAGATGCTTAGACATTTCATGCCCAAAAGGTGTTTGATAAAATGTCAGAATCAAAGTGATACTGCTCCTTGCTTTCTTAGTCAATGACAATTTATGTTAGGGAAGATTAGATAGTTAAATAGACTTGTTCTCAATGATTGTTTAATTTAACTGAACCAAAGACATTTGATGTTTAGTGATTGATTGCAAATGAACTTCTATTGACAAAGAATTAGTTTAATGGCTGTGTCTAGACTTCTAGAACTTGATTGCTTGTTTATGTTAATATCCTAGATTGGATCTTAGTCACCCAAAATCAATGCCCTTTCCCATGGGTTTCTTTATTCTCAATTGATTTAAACCTTTAGTTATTGCCCTTGCTTACTCTTGCTACTTTCATTCACTCATCAAAACTGATTACACTTAGATTAAACTTATACGTGTATTCTCATTGCATCATGGTCACTTAGAATTGGATTGACACTCATCTACACTACTTCGATTAGGATAGAGTAAATTATTTTATCAAATTTGGCGCCGTTGCCAGTTCTAAGTTGATTGTGACAGTGAGATTTAGTCATAGCTTGAGACTAAGTCTTATTTTCTTTTACTTGCTTACTGATACTCTTTCTTCATTTTATCTTTGAATCACAGATGTATGAACTTGAGGAGTAGAGGACCAACAGACATCGTTCCAAGAGTAGACAACATCAGGGCTTTCGAGAGAGAGTTAGCAAGAAAGAGACGAGAAGAGCAATTGATTCATCTGGACGGGTTGGGGTTAGAAATGGATGATAATCAGAATAATCCTCATCAAGAAGGTCCCAATGGCGTTGAAACCATGGAAAACACCCTCAAGATGTAATTGGCCAAGGAGCTGCAAACCTTTGGCAACAACACCCTCCACGCCAAGTTCAGGCGATCAGAACATATGAACAGCCCAACATCCATGGAAATAGGACTGGTATTAGAGAACCAGCTGTGGAGAAAAACAACTTTGAGATCAAGTCAAGCTTGATCAACATGATCCAAGAAAAAGATTACCATGGTCTTGCTTTGGATGATCCCCTCGACCACCTAGATAACTTCAATAAGTTATGTGGAACAACGAAGATCAATGGTATCTCTGAAGACGCTTTCAAACTGAGATTGTTCTCCTTTTCTTTGGGAGACAAAGCAAACTTATGGGAGAAGAGTCTTCCTCATGGATATATTCACACATGGGAGGAATGCAAAAGGGTATTCCTTAACAAGTTCCTCTCCACTTCCACAACTGCTAAGTTGAGAAATGAGATTTCTAGATTTCAACAAAAGAACCTTGAGAGTTTTGCTGAAGCATGGGAAAATTTCAAGAGCTACTTAACACAGTGTCCTCACCATGGTTTCAATAATGAGAGTATACTAAGCACTTTCTACAGAGAAGTTCTGCCTAAGTATCAAAGCATGTTAGACATAACTAGCAATAGTTTCTTCTTAGGAAGAATAGCTCAAGATGGCATGAAACTTGTTGACAACATGGCACAAAGTGATTCAATGTACAATGATGATTGCTACATGCAAAATCGAGGTGGAGGTGTGAGGACTCCAACACAAGAAAAGAGCTGAAATCTCTACAACACAAACTAGACATGCTCCTTCTGGATAGAGCAAAACAAGAAAATTTGAACTTTGTTGGCAAGAAGGGTCATGAAGAAGCTCTGGAAGTTAATGAAGTTGATAGTTTGGAAGGACGACAAAAGCTGTGTTTCATTAATGCCAATGGGTAATTGTACAAGAAAGACCCAACTTTCCATACCAAAACCCCTATCAAACAAAGCCCCAATACCCAAACAACTACCAGCAAAAACCTCCCTACAACAACCAGCAAAGCAGATACCCACCCAACCAACCCTATTCTCCAGGTTTCCCCTCTAAAGGAAATCAATCTACTCAAGGTCAAGGGAGTTCTTCCTAAGCCCAGCCTAGAGACACAAGTGTGGAATCCATGTTTAAACAGCTCCTAGAATCTCAAGCAAGAAATAAAAAAACTATTGGAGATGAACTGAAGAATATCCACACAAAGATTGATGGGATCTGCAACGAGCTCAACAAGTTCAATGCTTTGGAGAATCAATTTGCTACCATGAGCTCCAACTCTAAAAGGCTTATTGGATCACTACCTGGAAAGTCTGAGCAAAATCCTAAGGAGACAATGCACTCAATCACATTGAGAAGTGCTAGAGAGTTACCTCCAAGAGTTCTCCTCAAGGATGATGAGAAACAAAATGGGAAGGTGGCCATCAATCTAGAAGATGAGGTTGTGATTGTTTATGAGAAGACCAATGAGAACATCATGGAAAAGATTGTTGAAGCTAAGGGTAAAAGAAAGGTTGGTGAAGAAAATTTTGAACAAGGATGAAGCTACTACTTCCTCAACATAAGTCACATTCACTCCTCCTCCCTATGAGCCAAAGCTTTTCTTTCCAGGGAGATTCAAGAAGCAACTTTTGCAGAAGTACAAGGCACTCTTTGAGAAGCAAATGAGTAAGGTTCATGTTACCATGCCCATTATTGATGCTTTCATGTTGGTTCCTCAATACAAAAAAAATTGAAGTATGTTATAACTCAGAAGAAGAAAGAGATGGAAGGCATGATGGTTCTTACTCTTGAGTGTATTGCCATCATTCGAAGGTTGACAGTTCCAAAGAAGCTTGAGGATCCAGGAAGCTTCACTTTACCTTGTGTTATTGGCCCACTGTCCTTTGAGAAATGTCTATGACATGGGGGCAAGTGTCAGCCTTATGCCCTTACCCATTACGAAGAAGCTCGACTTTACACATTACAAGAAGTGTAGAATCTCTTTAGTGCTGGTTGATCGCTCTGTTAAGCTCCTTATAGGAATCCTGGAAGATCTACCAGTAATAGTTGGAGATTGTGAGATCCCTACTGATTTTATGGTACTTGAGATGGATGAAGAGCTCAAAAATTCTTTGATTTTAGGAAGACCATTCTTAGCCACTGTTAGGGTTATTATTAATGTTATAGATGGCAAGATTGATCTTCATATTGGAAAAGGGAACACTCTTCACTTTGATGTCAAGGAGGTGATGAAAAAACCTACAATCCAAGGCCAAGCCTTCTACATTGAAGCTATAGATACTCTAGCTGATGAGTTCTTTGAAGAAATGACACTTGAGGATTCTCTTAAACATGCTCTAACAGTTGATAGAGAGGTCTAGATGATTGAGGACAAGGAGAGCAGAGAGTACGTGAGGATGTTGAGCTCTCACAAGGAATTGAATGGAGTAGACAACTTCCAAGAGTTGCCTCAAACTGTCTACAATGTTGCCTTAGTCAGCCTACAAGAAGATCTTCAATAAGCTGATTGGAGTGAGTTCAACGCACCCAAAGTGGAGTTTAAACTTCTTCCCCCTTGGTGTAGGGTACACCTTTCTTGGTACTAATAATATCTACATTGTGAGTAACCAACTAAGTGAAAATGAATTGTCTACACTATTAAATGAGCTTAAAAAGTATAAAAAACAATTGATTACTCACTTGAAGATGTTAAGGGGATATCACCCTCCTTGTGAATGCACATGATCCATCTAGAGGATGAGTCAATGACTTATATAGACCATCAAATAAGTCTGAACCTCAACTTGAAAGATGTTGTCAAGAAAGAGATTCTTAAACTCTTGGACGGTTGTGTGATTTACCATATTTCTGATTATACTTGGGTATCTCTTGTGCATGTAGTTCTCAAGAAGGCTGGTATCACTGTCATTAGGAATGATAAGGATGAATTGATAC
Source organism: Moricandia moricandioides (assembly GCA_905132885.1). Classification (NCBI taxonomy): domain Eukaryota; kingdom Viridiplantae; phylum Streptophyta; class Magnoliopsida; order Brassicales; family Brassicaceae; genus Moricandia; species Moricandia moricandioides. The sequence continues at coordinate 59,305 of CAJHQQ010001967.1, forward strand.
CTGCAAGAACAATAACATGTCATAGAATGTGCATTGATTACCAAAAACTTAATGATGCATCTGGAAAGGATCATTTTCCTCTGCCATTCATTGGCCAAATGCTTGAGAGACTTGCAAATCCTCTCTATTATTCTTTTCTTGATGGATACTCTGGTTTATTCCAAATATCCATAAATCCCAATAATCAGGAAAGAACATATTCACATGCTCATATGGTACATTTGCTTATAGAATGATGCCATTTGGGCTATGTAATGCACCATCAACTTTCCAAAGAGCAATGATGTCTATATTTTCTAATCTTATTGAGGATGTTGTGGAGGTGATTATGGATGATTTCTCTATGTATGGATCTTCCTTTGCTGCGTGTTTGTCTAATTTGTGTAGGGTTTTGCAAAGATGTGAGGAGACAAACCTTGTGCTTAATTGGGTAAAAGTGCCACTTTATGGTCAAGGAAGGGATTGTACTGGGACACAATATCTCAGAGAGGTATCGAAGTGGATAAGGTGAAGATTTATGTGATGATTGGATTAGCTCCACCAAGATCACTGAAGGGCATCAGAAGCTTCTTGGACCATGTCGGGTTCTATAAGAGGTTCATCAAGGACTTCTCAAAGATAGGTAGACCACTGACAAAGCTGCTATGCAAAGAGGTCGTCATTAACTTTGATGAGGAGTGTCTTGAAGCCTTCAAGAAGTTGAAGAGTGAGCTTATTAGTGCTCCCATTGTTCAGCCACCAGATTGGGATTTTCCCTTTGAGATTATGTGTGATGCTAGTGATTATGTTGGGGAAGCAGTCTTGGGTCAGAAAAGAGATAAGAAGATCCATGTCATCTACTATGCAAGTAGGACTGTCGATGATGCTCAAATGAAATATGCTACAACTGAGAAAGAGCTTCTTTCTATAGTGTTTGCATTTGAGAAGTTTAGAAGCTATTTGGTAGGCACTAAGGTGATTTTTTATACTGATCATGCTGCACTAAGACACCTTTTGGTAAAGAAAGATGCTAAGACAAGATTTTTCAGGTGGATTCTGTTGTTACAAGAATTTGATCTTGAGATAAAAGACAAACCTGGAGTTGAGAATGGAGTAGCAGATCATTTGTCTCAGATGAAAGTTGATTGTGGTATTCCCATCGATGAAGGTCTTCCAGAAGAGCATATTATGGCCATTAGGGCGGTTATGAAACTCTGTGAGACTAGAAAGAAGCTTGAAGAGGTTAAGGCAACTGCAGAGAAGGAACCCTGGTATGCTGATTTGGTTAACTACTTAGCTTGTGGAAAGGAGCCCTTGGGACTTGAAGGCTATGCTAAAAAGAAGTTCTACAATGATGTGAAGAGGTACTACTGGGATGAACCTTATCTCTACATACTTTATAGGGATCAACTCTATAGAAGAGTAGTAGCTGAAGAAGATGTTGAAGGGATCCTTTCACATTGTCATGGATCATCCTATGGAGGTCAGTTTCTCATCTTCAAGATTGTTGCTAAGGTTCTACAAGCTAAATTTTGGTTGCCACACATGTTCAAAGACACACAAGACTTTGTCTCAGGATGTGATTCATGCCAGAGAAGAGGGAACATTACCAAAAGGAATGAGATGCCTCAAAACCTTATTCTGGAACTTAACGTGTTTGATGTATGGAGCATCGATTTCATGGGACCATTCCCATCCTCCTTTGGGAACACATACATCCTTGTAGTTGTTGACTATGTGTCGAAGTGGGTAAAAGCTATATCAAGTCCAACCAATGATGCTAAGGTGGTTCTCAAGATGTTCAAGAGCATTATCTTTCCAAGGTTTGGAGTTCCTAGATTTTTGATCAGTGTTCATCAACAAACTGTTTGAGAATATTCTCGAGAAGAACTATGTGAAACAAAAGGTGGCAACTCCATACCATCCTCAGATAAGTGGACAGTGCAGATCTCCAACAGAGAAATTAAATCCATCCTAGAATAGACAGTAGGAACAACGAGGAAAGACTGGTCCATCAAGCTTGACGATGCACTATGGGCTTATAAGACAGTCTACAAAAGTCCTTTGGGAACCACACTTTTCAACCTTTTCTATGGGAAAGCTTGTCACCTTCTAGTGGAGCTTGAATACAAAGCCTTGTGGGCTGTTAAACTTCTCAATTTTGACATCAAGACAGCCCAAGAGAAGAGGTTGATTCAGCTGAGTGAACTTGATGAGTTATGTCTTCATGCCTATGAGAGCTCAGCGATCTACAAGGAAAGGACTAAAGCTGTTCATGATAAGAAAATCCTAAAGAGAGAGTTCAGTGCTGGAGATCAGTGATGCTCTATAATTCGCAGTTGGAGTTGTTTCCTAGGAAGCTCAGGTCAAGATGGTCAGGTCCTTTCAAGGTCAAAGAAGTGAAGCCTTATGGAGCAATAGTGTTGTGGAGCAATTCAAATCATTCATTCAAGCAACGGTATGAGAATTATTGATTGATTCTTCCTTAGAGAAATTTCTCAACTTTTCAAAAGTTGTTGCATGTCCAAATTTTTTTTTGAAACTAGTTCTTACAAGCTTGTTTGATGCTTTGGATTGATGAATTTCGTGACAGATAAGTGTGAATTGAAAATTTAAGAATTAGGGTTCTTGATGTTCTTGAGAAATTGGATATTTCTGCTTGGGTTGGCTACAATTAAGTGTCCTAGAACAACTGTCAAGAGAATTACTTCATTCTATCTCATTTGGAACTCATTTTGACGAATGATTGATTCTTGACCTAAGATTGAAATGCCTTGTTTTGAATAGCTTTGATTCCTCAATCAATCCATTAAGTTGGTTATTTATGATATCACAAACTTCCCGACCTTGTTCTCATACTACTTTTAGTGTTTAATTTCAGGTTCCAATGGTGAAAATTAGATCAACGGGAGCCAACAAAAGCCGAAACCCACCAAGAAGGACAGATGATGAGGTTAAGCGAGAACGGAAGAAAGCTGAAGAGATTGAGAGGGAGATCGAAGAGGGTCTTCAAGCTCCAACTAAAAGTGAGGATGGGGTTCCACCGAGACCAGTTAAGAAACACAAAGGGAAAGGGAAAGGAAAAGAGAAAGCCCAAGCGAAGGAAAAGGATAGATCAGTCATCCCAACGAAACCTCAACTGTTCAGTCACCTCCAAACCGGTATCACATGGGCACCAACAAGGTTTCCTTGCCCTATCTTCTTGAGGGAAACCGAGCTTTATGATGGAGTGTTTCAGATTTTGGAGAGCATGGGACTGCAATCTCTTCTTACAGTGGAAGCTCAGCCTCTATATGTAGAAGCTTCATGCGATTTTATTTGATCGCTAGAAGTCTTGCGCCTTAGCGATGAAATAACAGAGTTTGGGTATGGGAGGATCCAGTTCAAGGTCAGAGGGAAGCTTTACAAGCTGAGTTACAAAGAAATCAGCAACATCATGGGCTTCAAGGATGATAATTGTAGTGATCTTCCTAAAATTTATAACATCCCGACAAGGTCTGGCCTCTAATTGCATGATCTGCTCATGACCCTCAAAGGAACAAGAACACCAGCATTAGGAATCCTGTAATCAGATATGTCCAAAGCTTTTTTGGCAACACACTATTTGCTCGTCGAGAAACCGGTAATGTCTTGGATGATGAATTGACAATGATTGCCATGGGGATTGTGCCATTGTTTGGGAAGGATGCATTGTACACAGATGCGGAGGATATTTTCTCAAATTTGGGAGAGTCGGTTTCTTTGTGAGGAGACTAAAGTACTACCGAGACTGGGCCTGGACTAACCATGACAGCATGCCTCAGCTGAGCATTGGCGGCTTGATTACACCACTTCTAAAGGCTGCAAGATTCCCTCTCGATAGTGAAAGTCCTCAAGCCCCTTTGTACATGGATGGTCCTTACATGAAGAGGAACAAATATCTTTCAGGAATGTTTCATGGCAAGCACGTCAACTCATTCTACCTTGAATTTAATAATATAGAGCTTGTCCTACCAAACCCCACGTGTTTGCATGGTTTGTAGCAAGTATAATATCTCCTTCGACATCCCGCAAGATTTCCAGTTTGGCCCACACAGTTCACTTGACACTGTACCAAATCACAAGAGAACTACTGCGAGACGATCGACTGCTAGTCCATCTTCATCTACTGCTGCTGCTGCTACTCAAACACCTATCCCAACATCTAGTTCACGAGCCGCCCCTGAGATCCAAGAGGAAGAAGAAGCACTCTATGGACCTCCCCGCTACTACTTCAAGCCGCATACTTGAGCCCTCCCGAAAGGTCCTTTGCGAGATGGCCATGAATACATTGGTGGAACATGATCCAGGATATAACCATCGACAAGTTGCCATCAAAGTACAAAGCGCTGAAGAAGACAGTAAAAACGAACGCTGCAAACTCAGCCAAGTTCATGAAGAGAGTCACAAATGTTTTGGTTCGGGCAGGGATAAGAGGTTGTAAAGCGGAAGAATTCAGTATGGCTGAGACTTTTGCTCCAGAGCCTCGTTAACAACCTCGTCATGGAAAAGAGAGTACTAGCACATATATTGTCAGCTTCGTAAGAGGCAATACCTTCCTCCTATTCGTGGACACTCAGGCAATGAATCCCCTTCTTTGGACACTTCTGACGAAGAAGAAGAAGGTTTTGAGGTAGGAAATGAGCAATATATAGAGGAGAGTGATGAAGACGAAGGCGACGAGGGATGAAGTGGCGAAGAGAGAGATGAAGAGGCCACTGCCTCGGATTCACTATGAGGTATCTTCTTACCTTTGCCATTTTACATATCTATTTTCTTATCATACATTTCTTTCTTTTAGGTATCTCTTTCTCTCTTGATTACACAGAGACTGTATTGTTCAAGTTTGGGGGAGGTACCAATTTTCTAATCATTTTTTGTTTTTTCATTGCATAAGCATTTGAATCTTGCATTGTACATCTCTAAAAAAAAATATTCTAAAACAACAAAAAAAACCATGTAGTTGCATCAACTGCATCTTTAGGATTGAGTCTAGAGCATATAGGTTGCATTCATAGTGCATATGGGATAATGATTAAAACAAACTTGCAAAGAACTCATGCTAAGACTTAACTTGATACCCTTTATACTCATGGAAAGTAGCTAGAGCATTCTTTGAAAGACTTGTAAACTTTGAGCCTTGAAAACTCCTCTTGAAACTTGTTTGATTGATGAAGCTTGCTTGTCCTTGAAACCAACTCCAATCTTAATTGAGTTAATGAACCTAATCAATCTTTCTTATGGGCTCTTGTTGTGCTTGATCATGGTTACCTAACACACACTTGAGTTAGTATTATTCCTTTCTACCAATCTTGGCAACTCAAGTGGCCATTTCTCCTTTAGATGGTTCCCACACCCTTAACCCTACCTTCCTTTCAAGCATTTACTAATTTTTTGAGTGAGACCTCTTCTGAAAGTTTGATATTTGCATAATGTTGAGAGTATTGGGAACGACAATAGTTGGTCCTCATTACTTTCTAGCTTTAGGTTCTCATGATTGTCTAGCTCATAGGATGGTAAGGGAGTATTGAGTGTTTGATCATGAAGGGCTGAGAGAAAAGTGAGCGAAAAGAGTGAACTCAAAATTCCAAAGAAAAGATAATATAGTATGGATCAAAGGAAAACAAAAGATTAGCTCAAGAGTGTCAAAAGGAAGAAAAACTCCTAAGAGAAGAAAATAATTATTCGAAAGAGTGGGGAAAAGGAAAAAAAAAAGGGTGAGCTAAGGCTAAGAAAAATAGTGAAATAATCCCTAGTAAGCAAAAGAAACAAAGAGTTCTAAAAGTGAGAGTGTTCTTGGATTTTTTGGGTGAGTTAAAGAGAGTTTGACATTTGGAATCAAGGGTAGAAATTGTTTTCTGCCTAGGAAATGGGTAGAACAATGAGGATTGAGCATTGTATGCATGAGTTGTTCTCTTTCTTAGATATATTATGTATAATGTCAAGCTACTTGTTCTGAGAGTAAACCACCATGAAAGAACTTGATAACCCTCTTGCTTCACCACAATTTCAAGCTTTGTTCTCACCTAGCCAAATGATTAGGACCAATTGCCCATTTGCAAGAGTACACTTTGATTATTTTCTAATGAATGTGAGAGTTGGTTGCTTGGCTTATTTTTTGAGTCTTGAGAAGGGGTGTATGAGATCAAGGAGTTGAGATAGACCTAGAGAAGTTAGAGTTTGATAAGTTCTTTCACTCCAAGAAAACATTGCAGTAACGACTAAGCTTTACTACGAATCTAGGTAGTCGTAACTTTACTTCAACTTTACTTCATCTTTACGACAATATCCAAAATCATCGTAAAAATAAGTAAAATTACATCGATTAGAAATCGTCGGAACACAAAACCAAGATAACTTATGGTTTACAACGAATTTTAAAATTGACGTTAAGTCGAAGTAAAGTACCGACTATTTTAATACATAATGTTTGCTTTGACTTAACTTCTGATGTACGTCTAAAGTTTTTCAAAACGAAGAAGTTTCTTTGTAACCCTCCCACCTACCAAAATCAAAAATTCCCTATAAATATGCTCAACTCTCTCATTGTGAAGAAACACCAAAAAACGAGAAAAGAGTAAAAAAAAAATGTCTCACGGTGGCTATATCGATGAGGTTCGGAATTGGTTGTATGAACATAAAGATTCTGAAGGAGTTTGAGAAACAAATTTATGAAGGGGGTGGAGATATTCATGCAACAGGCCGGGACCACGCCTCTCACCCAAGAATCAGGTAAAATGTTTTGTCCCTGTCGTAAGTGCAAGAATACCAAGTTTGTTTGTAGTGAAACACTTTGGAAACATATAGTAAATAAATGATTTTCTCCACATTACTACATTTGGTATCACCATGGGGAGAGTGATAGTAGGAATGAATCTTGTAGTAATAATCAGTTTGAAGAAAATCGTAATAGGGAATAATTGCATTATGATTATGATCGTCAGGAGGATCAAGTAGTAGATCATGATAAGATGCATGATATGGTTATAGATGCATTTTGTGAAACAACCTCAGTAGTTACTGGCGAAGTTGAAAATCTAGAGGAAGCACAAGAAAATGTAGAGGCGCCTAATTTGGATGCAAATTTTTTTTATGAAATGCTAGCATCAGCAAATCAGCCTATTTATGAAGGTTGTAGAGAAGGTCTTTCTAAAATGTCATTCACAACTAAGAATTTTCAGAGACACAGAAGGACGTGCACGAGATCTTTATGGAAGAATTCTAAACATACCAAAAGAGGATGCGGCAGATCTTGTTATGGCTACTGGATCATGAACTTTATTTGGACAACAACCATCGATCGACGCACGAGTACAAGCATCGATCGACAACAAAGAACAGATGAACATGCCAATCCACAATGATCTATACACTCCCAAACATCAAAAATCAATCGACGACAGCCATCATGCATCGATCGACACCATCCCGTGGGTGAAGAAGTTTTATTAACCTCTAATCCTTTTGGTTCAGGAAGTCCACGATCAGCCTATTGGATAAACCCAATACTGATAGAAGGTCGCATAGAGCTTGGACAGAGAGCTTATGATGCTAATGGCAGAAGAATTTTCCATTGGGAAAAGAAAGATGAGTATGGATCTACAGAGATGAGAACGGCAATGCACGAGCTAAAGACAGAAGAGTTGTGAACGTGCAAGAAAAAGATATCAGGACAGTTCCAGAAAGAGCTACTATGTTTGAGCTGAGCTACATATGTTTACCAGAACATGCAGCAAAGATCGTTGTGTGTATGAAGAAAGCACAGCAGAGATTGACGATATCATGCATGAGATCTACAAAGCTCAAGAGATGTCACTGGATGATTTCTATAAGAGGCTTGATGATGTCTACTATCCTATATACAAGTGCCTCACCGGACTACACGCATGAATGAGATGAAGCAAGATTTGGATACAATTCGAGGACAGTTTGCAATTGGAGCAATAGAGTGACATCGATAGACGGCAACATCATGCCATCAATCGTTCTAAGTTCGACAGACAGAAGTCCGTGGCAAACAATTAGAAGACAGATTCGATGAGATTGCTTTTTCTCAAAGCATGATGAAGGACTATTTTTCTCAACAATTGAAGGATATATCAGAAACTACAACTGCCACACTTAGAATGCTACAGCGTAGTATTGAGAATCTACAAAGGAGAATTCATTCAGTACAGGTTGCTAAGGAGATCATGAAGAATGAGAAAACCAGAGAATAAGGCTATGAGAAGCTTCATTGGTACATGGTTTTAGAAGAGCAAAAAAGATGTAGACACTTGTTTTCCAAGTGTTGATCCACCTCCATTCTAGTCAAAAAGTTCAAAACGCCGAGCTTATAACTATAACCAAGTGCTGAGTGGGACGCAACCCAATGTTTAGTAAGTTATTATTTAGTTTTTACTTATAATACTATTTATTTTGAGTTTTATTTCGTTTTTACAGACTGTTTAAACCACCATCGATCAACACCATATAGGCATTATCGGTCGACAATGGATCGCGACCATTGATCGACCAAACCCGCCTATCACCAATCAACGCTCTCTTACAGAGAGAGTTATTGATTTTCCTACTTAAGCCATTTACTTATGATTTGATTTTTCCTATCCAACCGGGGGTGGATTACACTAGAGACAATGTAATTTAAGTCTGGGGGAGGTTCGCTAAAGCTATTTATTTGTTTTTAATTTTATTTATATATATAAGTTTTTTAAAAAATTTTATTGAGTCAAGAAGAGGATTGTGATCAAGATTTATTATTGACTAACCACACTTTAGAACCATTCTTATAAAGTTGTTTGTAGAGATTACTAGAGATACCAAAGTGGATCATCCTGCCAGTATATCACACTTGATTATAAATTTTGAAGGAACCGAAGATGATTTCGAACACTAATCCTGATATTATCTGCTTGCTTTAGGATTTGGTATACACTGGATCGGATTCCTTCTGAAAGTCTGGAAGGTAAAAGTTTGTGTGCTTCTGATTCCCCTCTCTCTCCCCTTTAGATAAAAAGGATCGAACATGATTTGGGGGCTACAACCATTTAACCTTGATTCATATGATTCTAGAAAGAGAAAAATGTCAATAAGAAGTGAACATGATCTTGTGGAAAAAATCGTTAGGGCTTGATTCATGGACGCCTATCCAAATATCTCAGTCAATTAAAAAAAAAATGATACCCTCAAAAGAAGGGAGGCATTGACTGAGAATAAGTGAGAAGAGACATAGGAAAGGAATCAGAAGACTATATGTGTGTTCAGATACTTGCAGAGGTAAGAGTCCATATATCCTTTGATCGATACTCCCAAGGTGAAGCCTGCACTTTTATTGTATGCAAAGAAATGAAAGCAGTAGAGGGGCGAGTCAAATTAGTATTCACTAAGTTGTTGGTAATGGATTTGGTTGTATACTAGGAAAGGGTATAAAAAGTTTCTCTATGATTGATTTGATAGGATGTGGTTGCAACAAAGTAGGGTGACAGTTATACTTAGACATTATGTGAGTCTTCTCTTTTCAAAACCTCTTTTGCAGGATTGATTGCTTGAGGACAAGCAAAAGATTTAGTCTAGGGGAGTTGATATAGCCTATTTATTACCAGTTTAAGGACATGATATATTCTCTATTTTGGGTCAATTATGTGTGTCTAGGCTATGTTTTGAGGTATTTACAGGTTCAGGTACGTTTTGGAGATATATGGAGATACTTGAAATTTTTGGAGAATTTAGAAGAGAATAATCCATAGATGATCATTGAGAGAGTCGAAGTACAAGATAGTCCTCGATCAGCGACACAACCTTTTCATCGACCGATGGTACAAGACCAAGATCGATCGAGCGATGCTGAACAGATGACATCTATCTATGACCAATTCGCAGACAACCGATCCCAAGCCCAAGTTTGACACAAGAGACAAGATTACAAGATTACCCCTTAACGAGTTTTGACCTAGATTTTAGGGTTTTATATTTATACTTTATATATTACACTTTCCAGAGGATGCAAAAAAGAAGAGTGTGTGCGCATAGTGCATGTGCGAGTAGGCACAAGTATTCTAATATAGTTTTAGAGTTTTTGGGGTAGAAGATTCATAACTCCTTAGGGAGATTTGTATTAGAACCTTAATATTTTATCTATGTATTATAATCAGATTATTGTTCTTACTCTAATTATATCTTAGTAGTTATCAACTAGATTTATGGTTGAATGATAGCAATCATGAATTAGCCAAAAAGTAGGATTGTTAGGCTAAAGTTAATATCCATTAGTCGAGTTGTAGTTAATTATTGCATTCTAGAGTAGCTAGCTAGGATATGGAAAGTAGGACATGGACGACTACGATAATAGATTTTGTGCCAGAATAAACTCCATTGAATTAGGTTGTTAGGCGCATGTGAGAGCTGGTCTAATTAGCTTGGTGAACATATCAAATCTTGTTCACACTTCCTACTGATTTCACCGTCGATCGACATCAGGCCTTAGCCGTCAATCGCTGGTCTTTCCTTTTGCTCGCATTCGAGAGTTGGAGTTAAAAGGGTCAGACTTGTTAATATTTGAGTTTTAGAATATTTACATTCCAAGCTTCCTATTCTCTGTAATCCTTTAAGCTTAAAACCCTAGATCTAGGACATTTGCATTTGCATCTAGTTAGTTTAGTAGCATCTTTCCATAATTGCGTTATTAGTATATTTCCATATTGCATCCACAACATATAATAAGGAATATTTCCTTAATTGATTAAATACTATGTATATTTACCTAGCTTAGTCCTTAGAAATAAAAAATCTATTATGTGTCATTGCTGTTTCTGGATTCGATCACTAAGTACTACACCTGCTCTCTCTTGGCAAGAGTATTGTTTTGTGTGTTAGGATTAAGGGTTAATTTGACAGTTAATTGTTTAGGATATTTATACTCTTCTAGAACAATAAACACACAGTGTCAAATTTGGCGTCGTTGCCGGGGAGCATTGACCGCCATTAGATTTAATTTCTAGGATATAGTTTAGGTTTGTTTATATTTTCAAGTTACTAAATTTTTGTTTTCTTTGTTTCTCAGGTACATACAACAGAGTACCAGGATCAATAAATAATAAGAACTACTATTGTCAGACCTACATAAGCTTGAACTTACGATCCGCAAAGAAAGACGACAAGCATCGATCGACGGTATCTATTCAGCATCGACCAAGACCTCTTCACAGATAGCATCAACCGACATCAAAACTCTAGCATCGGCCGACGTAGACCACACTGCATCGATCAACGAATACCTACACGCATTGATCGATGACAGCAGACGAGTTCAGATGGTTGCATCTATTGTAGTGGTTCAGAATGAGAATGGAGACTTGTGTGATCTCAACGATCACCTGCGTAATGCAGCATGTCAAAAGATAGACGATCAGGGAGCTGTAATCCCTGATACAGAAGCAGAAGCAGAAGCTGCAATACTCAACCCGAAGCTAATGCCCACGCTGCTTAGAGAACTCTGGCTGACTACAATCATCCAGACCAGTTCTTCGCCAACAGATCCACCATTCATCCTCCCGCTTTTTAGAGAAATGATTTTGAAATAAAGCCCGCTTTCTTCGGACTTGTAGGTCATACACCTTACCATGGATTGCGACATGAGAACCTTATGGATCATCTTGAGAGATTTGAGGATCTAGTGATTGTTATTAAAGCCAATGGAGTCTCTGCGGACTATCTTTTTTGTAAGCTCTTCAAGTACTCACTTTCTGGAGAAGCTTCATATTGACTTAAGCAGCTACCACCAGGATCTCTGACATCCTGGACTGATATCAAGAATGCTTTCTTGTGTAACTTCTTTGATGATGTAGAGCAGAAGATTTGAGGAGCAAAATTGCTACTTTTTTCACAAGATATCTTCAGAGTCTTTCAGAAACTCATGGATCAGATTCAAGTCCTACCAGAGAGACTGTCCACATCACGGGTTTAACGAAGTGCAACTTCTTAGCGCTTTCTTCGGAGGTATTGGATTGCAGTACCAGATGGCTTTGGACACAGCTAGTGAAGGCAATTTCAGCACCAAGAGCCCTGAATAAGCTACTAGATTGATTGATAATCTGTCATCAAGCAGCAGTACCACTATCACAGATTTTGAAAGGAGGAAATCAACCCCATCTATGAGCAAGGAGCAGATTGAAGAAGTCAAGGCAAAGTGGATAGTGTTAAGAAATTTCTCAAGAAGCAGGTTACTTTTGCAGAAGTAGCAGCAATCGAGTCTGGAGAAGATGAGAATGAAGAGAAGATGTGAACTAGATCGAAGGGAACGGTTTCCAAACATGAACTCCTATGAGAATGGTAAAAGGAGTAACTTTAATCAGAATTCACAGCGAAGGCCCTTCAACAACATTAGGACTTATGGATCTTCCTAATACAAGAATCCTCCTCCATAAGCTCAGGAAAGCAAGATAGAAGCAATGGTTGACAGAGTTTTAGAGGGACAACAGAAGATGACTGTAGATTTCAATGGAAAGATAGGTGGTCTGTAACTCAACCTCAATACCAAATTCGAAACCTCAACACCCATGTGAAGAAATTGGAGAATCAAGTGATGCAAACAAGTGAAACCATTAGAAGGCATGAGAGCTTTATCAAGGAGAAAATGGAGGTTGAACAAAAGCACCACGTCAATGCATTGATTGATGATGATTTTTGGCAGGAAGTTAAGAGAGAGGAGCTCCAAGACAGCTATTTGCGTCTAGGAAATTCCATGTCACTCAACACTTCTCATCCGCATCGATCAATACCAAGCAGTGAGCTTCAAGCGACGGTGAAGCGTACAAAATCAGTGGCTTCGTGTGAATTGACTAACATCGATCGACACAGAACTCATAACATCGCTCGACAATGTGACCTACGCACCGATCGACATTGCGACTTCAGCATCGATCGACAGATGAGGAAACCAGTTCGACTGCCGAACCTCAATTTAAGTCTGATTTTGCGTCCAATTGTGACAGCTTCAGAACAGAATACAGACACGTCTGGAGCTATGGATCTTGATAGAGGAGATGAGGGACACTCAAAGAGGATGCAAAAGATCCCCAAACATCAACACAGTGAAGCCAATGAAAAGGAGATGGATAGATTTGCTAAAAGAGTCTTTAAAATTCCTCTAGATATTTATTTTTATCAAGCTTATTATACTCACAAATTGTGGATGTTTTTTAGTGAAACAAGGGAGACAGATGATGATATAGAGATAATGTTCAATCATCTTAGAAAGAAGATGAAGTAGAGGACTTTTCTGAAAAATAAAAATGATCCTAGAAAGTTTCAGATCCCATTCTTCATCAAAGGCCATGAATATCCCAATGCCTTCTGTGATACTAGATCATCAGTGAGCATCATGCCAAAAATCAATGGTAGAGGAGCTGAACCTACGAGTGGAACCCTCCAAAGTTTGTAGACTGCTCAAGAGTAAACTCACGAGGGATGGTAAAAGATGTTCAAGTGCAGATCAACAACACCCTAGTCCCATTAGACATCCATGTGATGGACATCAGGATAGACTGTAACTCTTCGCTACTACTCGGTAGAGAATTCATGGCCACTGTGGGAGCTATCTGCGATATGAAGCTAAACAGGTTGTATATATACCTAATTGATCAGAAAACTTTTTAAGAAGCTGTCAAGAATAAGAGCAAGGCTACTCTGATTGAATTATTTAATGATGCAAGGCTTGTGGGCACATGTTTCGGCGATTATGAGTCCAACGAGGAATCAAAAGAAGGGGCATCGATCGACACCCAACCCACACCATCGATTGATGAGCTGGAAATGCAACAATTGATCGACACCCAAGCCTCATTATCGATCAACACTCACCATTCCAAACCAATCGACACTTGCCACACCCCAGCCAACCTCGAGTACGAAGAAGATTACAGAGAAGAAGAAATAATTGAATACCAAGGGATTGCTATGGACAAGGCTGATGTTTTTCATGTTTCCCATCAACTCGGGAAATCGACGTCGATCGATGGTAACCATTTACCATAGATTGATACTAGTATTCACTCAGAGTCCAAACTAGATTCAGCAGCAGAACGCGAAAAGGAATATGGTTATCTACGAACAGATGAGTTCGGTATTATGAGAGATCCAGATGGTCACGCACGAGCTATGGATGGAAGAATTCTACATGTAACGAATGAAGATGTGGCAGATATACTTGCGATGGCTAATGGAGCTGGGAATATTTTTGGCCAATAGTCTGATACTCAAGCATCGATCGACGGTCACCATACACCATCGATCGACACCCACCAGGCATGCCAAGGATACGTTGTAACTTACAAAAAAATACGATGCAGATTACGAGGAGGAAGAGCTGATTGAGTTTCGCGGTATAGCACTAGAAGAAGCTGGTTGGGTAATGAATGCAAAAGCAGATAATAGAGTATCGATCGATGGCATATCTTGGCCATCGAACGACATCAAACGCAACCGAGAACAAGAGCCAAGAAAATAAGATGCAGATAATGGTTATCTCAGACTAGATGAGTTTGGAATTTTCAGAGACACAGAAAGACCTGCACAAAATCTTTATGGAAGAATTCTAAACATACCAAAAGAGGATATGGCAGATGAGCTTGTTATGGCTACTGGATCAGGAACTTTATTTGGACAACAACCATCAATCGGCGCACGAGTATAACCACCGATCGACAGCGACGAACAGAAGAACGTGCCGATCCACAATGATCTATACACTCCCATTATTACGTTCAGCTGTAACTGGCGATTGGTTTGTTGCCGCTGGATTTGGGTCCGAAGGTTGCCGGACGGGTTCTTGTCATCGGTGCCGGTTCACGATGGTCCTTTGGTTCTTCAAGTTTTCATCGTAAATTGGAGGTCTTTCTGCGGTTGAGCTTGATTCTAAGGTCAATGACCTTGGAGTTAAGCCCATCTCGGAGATAAGTGCTCTCTAAAGGCATGTTACGTTTGGGACGAACGTCAACGCTAGTGAGTTTCCTAGCTTTAGACGCGTTGATTGCAGCCTTGAGGTTGGTCATATAGACGGGATTGTTTTTGGTTGTCACAGTCTTTCGCTTGAGTCAGCTTCGTAGATCGGCGACGCTGTCTGAGTAGCTGATCTTCCTGATTGACAGTTTCTCTAGTCGAGTGCGCAAATCCTAAGGTTCCGGAATCTTCGTTAGATGAAGCATTCTGTCGGGAGAGGATTACTTGGACGCATCTCCGATTCCTTGGCTGTTCTTCGTCGGCAGACGTGTTGTCCTTATATTGTTTTTTGTCCCTTCTTTTGTTGTCTCGGGCTTGCCTTGAGGCATTATGGCTTGAGACTTTTGAGCTTTCTTTCTTTTTTGTTCTTGCTCCAGCTCTTGTTGTTCTTCGTCTTCTGTTGGGTGGTTTGACTTTTTCCGTACCATTGATGTAGGATGTCAAGAGTGCTTTGTAGAGCTGTTTTCATTTATGTGTATCGTGCCCTTTGATCTGATCATAGTTGCAGAACTTGGTAAGTCGAGGGGTTGGCTGGGGTTTCCGGCTTTTGGTCGGTGTCCTTTTTCCTAGTGGTTCCACCCCTTTCCACGTACTACTATTCCCAAACCTAGGAGTTCATATTCCTTGACGACGTAAAGGAAACTCTTCTTCTGGTTAAGTTAGTCGTCTGAAGAATGTTTTTGCGGCTCTTGTCGTGTATCGGCAGTTTTAGTCGTTGCTGGTTTTGAAGCGTTTTGCTTAATTATTTCTAGGGTATCTTCATCCATCAAGATGAAGTTATTCGAGCGATCAATGGCATCCTCAAGGGACATTGTTGGATTGTGTTAGAGGTCGCCGCAAAATTTTGAGTCTACGTAGACAGTATTCATCAGTGCGTCGACCGCTATGCTATTGGGAACGTTGACCTTTGATACGACGGCTTTGAAAGTTTCCATGAAACCGCGGAGGTTTTGCCCTTGGGAATGGGAGAGTTTCAATACGTTGGATGCAGTTGCCCCTTGGTGAACATGATGTAGCGCTTGATAAAGGCTGTCGATAAGTCGTGAAAGCTGTCTATAGAGTTCTCAGGTAACCAGGAGAACCAATTTAAAGCAGGTCCTTCGAGGCTTTCAACAAAATGCTGGCAGACGCCAGCGTCTTTCTCTGCGTCAAAGAAGTTTGCTCGCCCCATTGCGATATTGAATAATGTCACATGTTAGGTGGGGCGGCGTCGCCACAGAAAGCCGGAAGGCAAATTTTTTCCATCGGTTAGAGCCGTACGTCGCTGATCCTTCGAGAGAATGGAGTTTTGAGCGTTGTGGCAAGGACCTGGTTGATTTGCGGTGTGGAGCTCGTGACGAGGTGGAGCGACAGTTTGAGCTATACTATTTCTCGAATTGTGTGCAGATTGGGACCCCCAAGGGTTTGTACGGTTTCACTGGTTGGTGGGTTTCTGGTACCAGCTGCTTGGTTTTCGATGTCAGCCGTTCGGTCAGTAATGAAAAGCTGTCTCCGGATCGTCGTAGTTGGTGCTTCAGGCTGTCCGCTGAGCGGAGCAAGGATGGCGGCTAAAGCTGAGAGCTGTCCAGTCGTCGCTTTTTGAGCTGCATCTTTCTGGGAGAAGCGCGCCATGATGGTATCGATGAAGGCTGTTTCGGTCGGCGATTGTTTGGTCAGGGTAGGTTCTGTTGCCTCTGGATCTTCGCCAGAAGTCGAGTCGCCGCTTGTTGTACTCAGCTTTTTGTTAACGCTACTTCGTTTTACCCCACGGTGGGCGCCGACTGTTTGAACCGAGTTTGGAAGGATTCAAATGAGAGAGACGAAATTTTTCGGTGGGTTAGTTCGAAGGAATTTATTAAATCGGAAGATGTTTGTCGGTTTAAAAATAAGGAAATGAATGGTGGAAGCAAACCGGTGCTCGTAGAGCTGGCCGGGAAAGTAATAATCGGTAGAAATACAAGATAAGTGAAATCCTAATTCTAGTTGCCAAGTGTGTGCAGATGTTCGGATCCCCTTCTCGTTGCCTCCTCCTTTCCTTACATATACGTTTCCACCCCCGTTTCCCTAGGTTGGCCTGCCCTAATGGGCTTTATCTCGTCGGGCTGAGTGATTGGGCTGATGAATAAAACCACTGAACTGAGTCGCTTCCATTGATCGACTAAAAGCAGCCTTTTGTCGGCTAAAGGTAATCTTGAGCCGAGTTGACTTATTTGCTTTAGACCCTATGAGCTGAGCCGATGTTCCAAGCTTGATGGATTAGACCTGCTATCTCACTGGCCTTATGGAGGGATGTAATCCATATCCTACACAAACATGGTTAGTTTGTTACCATACAATATCATTTGTTATTGATAAAAAAGACCATTACGTGTTTGTTCATTTCATTCCATTCATCACTTTCCTAGTTCTTACTTTTTCTCTCTTCAAAATCTATTGTTATTATCTCTCTCTCATAGCCGTGTTGGTGCTCTCTCACGCCGCATCTGTTGGAGATGGATTGCACCATCCACAAAGCCCATCGAAAA